>WBMW01002264.1:99277-150004 GCA_013396635.1 Penelope pileata
GGGGTGGCGGCGCCGCGCCCCGGCCTTTGTTCGCGCCTCCCTGGGGGCCGCGGGGATGCGGCGCCGCCCGCGAAGGCCCCGAGAGGCGGTGCCGGGCGGGGGGGGCCGCGCGGGGCTCGGCCGCGGAGCCAGTGGGGCTGTGGCACTGCGGAGCCGGGCCTGGCACGCGGGGATCGCGGTGCGGCTTCAGTCCCTGACGCTGAGATCACCGCCACCGTCCTGCAGCAGTTCTCTGCCCTTCCCTCGAGACATCGCCAGTGCTGCGTTTCGTTTACTTTCTAAAGCGCTCGGTATTAACCCATCCCCTGTGACTCACCGTGCAGTGCATGCGTTCACCTTTCATGTTCAGCATCGCTTCTGGAGCCCGAGAGCTCCTTGCTGACATAACTGAAGTGTTGGCCACCAGTGGTCATTGGGGTTCAGTCAGCAAACATCAGCGTTAGAATGGAGTTTTCAGTGATCTCATTAATCTCAACATAATTCCGTATCCCCAAAGTCGCTTTGTATTCCAGCACCGCACCAGAACAAAGATCTCTTCCACAGACGTGGAATGACAAACGCCCGGTGCTCTTTGGGAGCGCAGACGCCGTGGGCCGCGGCGCCATCTGGGCTGGGCGCTGGGAGCACTGCGCTGTGCAGCACCGGAGCCGACCTCGGGCGGTGTCTGTGCGGATCACAGCCACGAGGAACTACGGAAACAGTTCATGAATGTATGGACAGGTTACGTAAAGTCGGGAGAATCGGTGCCCGGGCAGCGTGGAGCGCTCTCCTAACGCAGGAGCACCAAATGGAGCACGGGGGGAGGGCTGGAAATAAAGGCGGTTGTGTTTCACAGCATTGAATTAAGCTGAGAAGCTCTTTGCCACAACATCCTGGGAGCCAGCTTCAGAGGTCAGATGTTTAGATGGAAAATTGCCATTATTTGGTGCTTTTTGGTGTGGCTGCTGCTTCTTCTGAAGTGTTTCTTGGGAAATAAAGGTACAGGAGCTGATTCTCTGAGGACACAATGGAAACAAATAAGATTCAATCAGAATGAGAAAGGAGTTTCAGCATTTGACCTTTTTTAATATGTACCAAACCCTTTAATATCTGTATGGGGCCGAATGGTACCGTATTCAGTTGGCTGCTGAGGATGACTTCCTCATTTTGCAGAAGGAACGTTAAATAAAATGAAGGTGTATGTTAATGTCAGTGCTGTGAACGCCCCTGGCTTTGGTTGTCCCAACCCATGGCTGTGTTGGCAGTGGGGCCCGAGATCGACTCACGGGGTCGGTCACTGTGTGGCTTTGGCTCCGCTGGGGGAAGGGCTCCATCCAACCAAAGGGATTTCACAGTTTGAAGGGAGATGTGTTGTTACGTGACAGTCAGATTCCCCTGAGCCCTTGGGATGTTCAGACCACCGTTGGTCAGTCCTGTCCTCTTGCCTCGTAACCCCAATGAACAGTAATGCAGAAAGAACAGAACATACCAAATCTGGAGCTCCGCGGAGGGGGCGGTTTCCTGGCAGTGGGGATGCCCACCAAATGCGTTCTGCACTGCGTGGCAGGAGGAGCAGTGTTTGGGCTGAGGCACCCTCCTTCTCTCCCAGTTAATTGCACTGCCCACAGCCGGAGAGCAAACATCTCACAGTGCAACCATCTGCCTCGCTGATCTCGGTTTGATTAGCAGTGAAATAATGTTCTGCCTCCAAAAGGAGGGATTGTCTGCAGCAGTCGGGCTGCAAATCTCAGTGGCGCTGGCGCGATGTCGCCAGGAGGAGCACTGGTGAGGATCGGGCACTGCTGGTGATTGGCAGCTTTTTGCCATTACTTCATGCTCTACACACTTAATTTAACGTGTACGCATTAGAAGAGAGGAATGGGGCTGCTCAGGCCCATGTGAGCGTCTCCAGTGTGTTGTCCAGTGTTCGGTCGTCCTTATTGTGAGTCCTCCCCTTATTTCTCACTGGATTTTCCAGTGTTACCGTTTCATCCTTTTGCTGTGCAGGTCTGAGGACCCTGGCTCTTCTTCCCTCTGGGAAACTGAAAGCAGCAAATTGTCTCTTCCTTTTCCTTCTCTTTAAGGCTGAGCACACCCAGCTCTTCCCAGCTGCCCTCATATTCCATCTGCTCTCCATTCCCCATCTGCTCCAACTCTTTAATTATCTTGGTGGCCCTTGGCTGAATTGCTTGAATATGTCGATGTAATGTACTGGGGAGCTCCAGACTCCGGGTTTCATTCTGTTTGATAATACATCTCCAGAGTCAAGTGTTATAAATAGAAAATAACTGGCATGGTTGCTAAAAATGGATGGTGCCTTTTTGTTCTGGCCTGTCGTTGCTGAAGTGCCCAGTTGACATAAACTCTAGAAAATATCAAATGATCACTAAATACAAAACCAGGATATTCTGTCCATTGTTGTTGAACGTTGGATTTTCACAAGAGAAAGGTGCTGGTAGCTGTGGGGTGGAAGGACTTGTCTGTTCACCAAAATCTGAAAGAACATGAATAGCAGTACTGGGGTGAAAAAGCAGAGAAATTGTGAATGCAGCACAGAGGAGTGGTGAAAGAGAGCGACCTCAGCTTTCGGGTGGGACGCAGAACGGGACCCACGTGGCTGTGCCACGCGTGCGTAGCACCTTTCCCAGAGGAGGTGGTGGGAGCAGAATGGTAACAGAGGGAACCAGTCCCCAGTGTGATACAAACTCCTAGAGAAGCCTTAATGCCAAAATCAGCACCTGTGGGGCCGTGGCAGTCGCAGAGGTGCGGGCTCTCACGGCTGCCTTGTTTTCCCTGCAGATGTCTCTCCTGTTGTGGCAGGCCTCATTGGTGCTACTGTCCTGGTGGTTTCTGTCTCAGTAACAGTTTTTGTGTGGACATGCTGTCACCAGCAAGCAGAAAAAAAGCACAAAACCCCACCATATAAATTCATTCACATGTTGAAAGGCATCAGCATCTATCCAGAGACCTTGAGCAACAAGAAGAAAATTAACCGAATCCGGAGAGACAAGAACGGCGCTCCTAAGGAGACTGGAAGGGGAAACCTGTTGGTGGATGCTGCTGAATCTGGCTTGATGGGCTCTGATAAGGCTTCTGATGGGCCAAACACAGCTCCCCACATTGATCAGCTTCCAATAAAAGTAGATTATGGAGATGAACTAAGTCCAGATCAAAGCCTCACTCCAGGAGGAAGTAAAACCTCCTCCCCATCTTCTCCAGGGGATGACGTCCTGTTGGGTGAACTGACTTTCTCAGTGGACTACAACTTCCCTAAAAAAGCACTGGTGGTGACCATCCAGGAGGCTCATGGGCTGCCAGTTATGGATGAACACACTCAGAGCTCTGACCCGTACATCAAGATGACAATTCTTCCAGACAAAAGGCACCGTGTGAAGACTCGTGTGCTTCGCAAGACGCTGGATCCGGTCTTTGATGAAACCTTCACCTTCTACGGGATCCCCTACAGCCAGCTCCAGGATTTGGTGCTTCACTTCCTGGTGTTGAGTTTTGATCGCTTTTCTCGAGATGACGTTATTGGAGAAGTCATGGTGCCCCTTGCAGGAGTGGATCCGAGCACTGGGAAGGTTCAGCTGACCAGGGAGATTCTCAAAAGGAACATACAAGTAAGTAACTCCATGCAGTGTGATTTAAGATTCCTTGCGTTACATCTGATTCCGGTTCTTTTGATTTGGGAGCCTCGGTGGCCCAGCAAGACAGGAATACTGCAAATCCTTAGTCATGAAACCCCTTTTTTCCATAGATGAGTTTTATTTTAGCAATACGTGCCCTTTTAGTCAGCAGTTCTCTGCTGTTTGGTTATGGAGATTTGATAACACATTGTCGCTGCAGAGGCATGGAAATGAGGAACGTTAGAGCCAACAATGCCAAGAAAAAAGGCCATGTCCCGATCTCCAGGCTAAACAGCTGTTGTGATAAAGGGGCATTCATCCGTGTCCAGACTGGGGGGACAGCGGGAGGTGTGGGTGCTCTGAGTAAGTTTATACTGATTGTGGGTGATGATGTATCCTGCACTGCAAAGACAAATCTCACTTAGGGAAAGATTCATCTGACCATTTTGGGCACCTCCCGTTTGTAATCACCTGATTTGTTACTGTGGCCTGTAAGTCTGTGAACGTACATCAGCAGAGTCTGACCTAAACCGTCTGAGGACATCTATGTCAGCTCGGATCAATTCCACCCTAAATGACCCTCTTTTTTCCCACTTGAAGTGCGTCTAAGATATTTTTGTCAAATGGAGACATCTAAAATCTAGGCAAAATGGATCTCACGCTTGGTGTCACATGCTGTCCATTAGAAAGATAAGCAATCCAGGTAAAGGATTAAGGCTTATGTTGGTGCCACGTTACCGACACCACACAGTCTTATGCCCACTGCAGATACCATTTTCTTTGATAGCAAATAAATTTAATCCAAATTAGTGCCATCTCAATGAAAGTTAATGAATACCATCTGGAGATCAAAGCTAATAATCTAATAACGTTCCTTTTTGAAAGGATGCACAACAATTTTAGTGGAATGATTTCTATCTTCATCTTTTTCCTTTGCAGACAAGACTGATAGCGAAACTTTAAAAGTATGCCCAAAGAGCTCGAGGTGCTCACCAGTCTAAGCTCCAACAAAAATCAGTGACCTTGGAGCTCCTAAAATCCACAGCTGTCTCTGGTAGCAGACCTCGGGGGAAGCCCGAGGGTTTCTTTGAACACGTCCACCAGGTCTGCCCTCGTAGAAACGCAGAACTCAGGGTGAAAGGCTGCAGTGATGCTGACTTTCCTCAACAGGATTTTCCAACTTAGTCATTTAGCATAAGAAAATAAAAATTCTGGCGACCTCCAGTATTTGCCCATGTTTGCAAGACCATATTGTCCTAATAAATTGTTGCTGTTTATTTTTCACAGAAATGCATTAGCAGAGGAGAGCTGCAAGTCTCGCTATCTTACCAACCCGTGGCACAGAGAATGACTGTCGTGGTGCTGAAAGCCAGACATTTGCCAAAGATGGATATCACTGGCCTCTCAGGTAGAAGCTATTTTCTCCAGCTCTGAACGTGTTTGCACTCTGCTTCACAGAGCCACACGAGGACACACAGAGGGCACTTCATAGGTGTACTGAAGTACTAGAGAGCTTATGCATTCAGGAGTGCTCTATCACGTTGTTTGCCACCTGAAAGAACATCTGAGCATAGTGAAATACAAGCTTGGTCAGGAGGGAGGGGGAAAGAGAATTTATTATGCAAGTGGAGCACAGTAGCTGTTGATTGCTGGATAAGAAGTATGTTACAGAAGAATGCTGTGCATTCTGATAAGTACTTGAGAGAAAAATCTCAGAATCACTACAAGTTCAGTTCACTTTCTCCTACCTGCTGAATTTTGCAAGGCTAATATTTCTTTATATAATCTTTATATTAGGCATAAGCACATTATTTTAGTTTAAGAAGTGAGAAACAAACGTCAGCTGGATGTCACTTACTGGCTTCAAAACTTCTGTTACATGACAAAAAGAATGGTATGCCAGGTATATTAACTGTGATCCTGAACAACCACTGGCAGAAAGAGCAAGCCCACTTGAGGCTGCTAGGAAAATGAAGGCTTTTCAACTTTCCTCATTGTCAATACCTTTCACTACAACTGTTTTCCATCCACAAAATCTTAAAACTATTTTGACGCTTTGTGGGACTACTCCCTGAAATTAGGTATACATATTTCTTGTTATAGATGACAGTAGAAAGTTTTGGCCAACTGGGCACCAGTCTCACCAAAAAGCTACCTCTGTGGTATTTCTAGGACTAATTTTCACAATTTGCATGCAGCTTGCTTCCCGCAGTTCCTCATACAATGCGCGTAATTGTAAAGACCGTCAAGTGCTAACATCAGCTGTTTCTCTGCGAAGAGAAAATGCAGTGACAATACTCCCTTACTGCAGGAGCTGAAGTGACTGACCTGGACTTGCACAACTAACTTGTAGCTGGCTCAAGTTCAGCAAGCTAAGCCCCATCCATCGCTTCCAAGAGCGTTATTGGACTGTGTTATTGGTTTATTTCTCTCTCTTTTCGGCAGATCCCTACGTTAAGGTGAATGTTTATTATGGAAGAAAGCGTATAGCAAAAAAGAAGACTCACGTGAAGAAGTGCACTTTGAATCCTGTCTTCAACGAATCCTTCATTTATGATATCCCCGTCGATCTCCTTCCCGACATCAGCATTGAATTCCTAGTTATCGATTTTGACCGTACCACGAAAAATGAAGTGGTGGGACGGCTGATTTTGGGAGCGCACAGCATCACGGCAGCTGGTGTGGAGCACTGGCGAGAGGTGTGTGAGAGCCCCAGGAAGGCAGTGGCCAAATGGCACAGCCTGAGCGAATACTAGCAGAGGTGCAGCAGCGACAGCTGGCTCATAGGACAGACTTAAACCTTGTTTTAGCTGTAGAACTAAACTTTCGTAAGAAGCAGCAGCTGATCGGTTCTCTAGTGATGTGATTTTGCAGGGCACTAAAATTCTAAAGAGCATTAAATTAAAAAAAATACCACAAATATATATAACAGTGTAATCACGCTATTGCATGCCTAATACAAACTGAAATTAGTATAACTACCAATATCAAGTTGCAGATTTTAATACAATTATCTGTCACTATGGAAGTTGTGTTTGTGCCGAACTGTCTTTGCTGGTATTCACCAAAATTGGCCTGTCTGGCTTCTCCCAAAGTTTCTGAATCTGCTGTTTAACCTCTAGTTTCTTGTTAGTTTGCCTGCCCATTGGTTCTTGCAGTTCTCTTCTATGCTGGTTTGGGAGTACCAACTGCGTTTCCATGTAAAGGTGGTTTAGAATTCTGCACTAATTCAAAAGGAATATACAGGGGAAAATGGCACTTTTCTTCAGAGAAAAAATAGTTTATCAGGTACTAAAAAGACTTACATTGTGATATGCCTTCTTTGGAGCTGTAAGGCCACAACCTCAAAGATTTGCATCTAAAATTCATACACCAACAACCCGTTGGCTTTGCTTTTGCCACATGGAAATCAGCACAGACATGATCCTACACAATTGGGAGAATTCCACTATATCACATTTTGTTTAACTCTGTCTGTGCATGAAGGGCTCAAGAAATACAAAAACTGACATGTCGTTGTTAAGGAAACTCTTAATGGTTCTTTTAAACGTTAAATCTGAAATTCTACGTGATTGGTGAGTTCTGTTGGAGTGGCATAACATATTGAGATAGGAAAATATCCTGGGAAAAGAGGTTTGAAGCAAAAACTTGGGAGCTGGGAGCTTCTCTTATTCATACCTGAGTCAATTTGCATTGTATATGACAGCTCTCAAACACAGTAACATAGAGCAAAGTGTCACCACAAAATGTCGTACTTTAAGAAGTTGTTAGAATTTCAGAGCAGCTTGAGTTAGCTCTTAAATTGTGACTGTGACTTCTGAGACTGAGAATATGCTCACGTTCACATCTGAAACGTAAAAATGCGTACTGAGGAATGTGACCTGCAGCACATCAGGCTATTAGCTCTGAACAGCCAGTAGTTCTGAACAGAAGTTCATGGAGTTCCACAAATATAACTGAAGTCTGGAAACAGCTGCGTTAGGTCTCACTGTAAGAACAGGAGCAGAGTAAGCTCTGTTATTCACCAGGAGTGTCTTGGTGAGTAAGGTGATGTGGCTCCTTGCTACATTCAAGCCAGGAAAGATACAAGGGTGCTAATTGGCAGTGGATAATTCTAAACATCGTGGATAAGTTGAGTGCAAATAGTCATAACAAGCTGCAGAAATTCAACTTATTTCTGAACTCTCCAATGGAAACATAAAGCAGAAATGTGCTTGCAGAGAGGCGTGTAGCAGACAGCGTTTTCAGTATTCATTCATTTGCTTCCAGGCAGCCAATCTGTTCTATGCCATGCGGAATGTAAATAATGTATTATAATTTAAAATTTTTAAGATCATGTAACTATTTACAGGACTTGAATTTTAGAGCACTGATGGAAAAATGATCCTTTCCACCTTACTAATGAAAGAATAATTGAGCAAGTCTTAGTTTCCTTTCCAACCACAATGTAAAGCAGTTGCTGCTGGGATGGCTCTTCATGCGGACAGTCAGCTCCATTAGTTGGCGGCACTCGGGCATCTCTTCCTTTGAAATTATTTTTGGAAAGCTGCATTTTCTCGCTCAGAGCTAGTTACTCACCAAAACATCCTTCTAGGCAAAATGTCTTCTTAGCAACAGGTGTCGCATCGAAGCTGAAGCTGTTTCTCGGTCTTGCACGGCAGGCGGAAGCATGGACTTCTGTTCGTGCTTCATTGGTCCTCATTACAAGGATCACCACCTGAGATTATGGTAATTTTATCTTTGTTGCTTACAGCCACAAACCAGAGTTCTCCTTTGGAAACGTGTAGATCTCCCTCAGTCCCAGTTTTTGCACTAAGCAATTGTGTTGCTGAAGCGTAGGAACTGTCACAGCTTTTCCTCGGAACTGTGCTTTCCAGTGCCGCTCCAATCATCTGAATAGAACATACTAACAAACAAAGTTTCCTTTTCTCCTTCAGTGTGAAAAGCATGCTTAAGCCTAGATGATCTCCATAAGATTCCTTTAGCTGAAAAGGAAAGGTGAACTTCTTGTCAAGGAAACATGCTCAGGGTAAATAGACGTAGGCTATCGGGCAGATAGGAATAGCTTCAACACCTCTGGAATAATAGGAAACTGAAGATGTGCAGATATATATTTTTAAGACGTAAAATAGACAGTACGTGACAGTGGACTCACTGTAAAATCTCCCAATGTGGTTATTCTTTACCTTGTGTCTTCTATTGTAAAATTAACTTGGACAGTTACAACTTTGTGTGGAAAAAAAGAAAAAAAGGCAAAAAACCTAACTCAACATGTGTGAAACTGCATAATGCTATAAGCTACTTGACATTCTGTAATGCTATCTTGTATGTTGAATTTGTTAACGCACATTGAGCGTGGAAATAAAACTTAAATCACTTTAGATGCTGACTGTGCCATGTTTGACTGTAGGCAAAGCATGCATAACTGCACCGAACGCTTTAACAATGTTTCTAAAAGCATGCATTTCTGCTCTGCCAATTCACCAGAAAAGCATATACAAAATATATCTCAAAGAGTAGAGAGACATAACAAAATCCAGGCAGATTAAGTACAATACTGAAACATCAGCACGTATGAGAACTCCATACTTCACACAGCCTAGTACATGGGTATCACTTAGCATGAATGGATGCTTATTAGCTGGCTAAGTTGAATCTAAGAGAAAAATGGCATTAGATGGTCAAAAAAGAAGCAATTTGATTCCCATATTTCTAATTTAGACACATTACTGGACTCCTAAGCAAAACTGAATGTTTTAGGAATGCTTTTGTCCATACCACTGTGCAAGACACAATAGTCTGTCCTGAGGCACAGCGATCTGGCTTCTGTAACTCGCTTTTCTGCAGCTCCCCGTCAGTACTGCACAGAACAATATTGCTAGGCACAAAGCCACGTCTTTAGAAAATGCCAAATAGTACAGAACACTGAACTGTGTTTCCACAGCAACGTGGGCTACAGCGAGCACTAACACCGTGCTTCACTCTTTTTGATAGCTTCCATTGTAACAAAGGGCCAAGATCCAGAGGCGTTTTAGGTGTCAAAATACCTAAAATAAACTTTATGTGAACTTCAGGGCTCATCTTTAAGAACTTGACAGTTTCAGCCCAGGCTTTACAAAAAGATTGTCCCAGAGTACGGAATGTGGTCAAATGCAACAGCTATTCATACACAATTTTCCACCAGAAAGGAACGGTTCATTGACAGCCCCATGTCCAAGAGGTGAGGGTAGCACAAAATCTGCCTTCCATTCCAGGTATGAAGTGCGCTCAGCAGTGCTTACCTTGCTGTCTGCACTGCCATCAAGCACAATGTTTGAGCACTTCCAGTTATTTATCACTGTGGTAACTGCAGTTAGTTAGAGTGGTTGACTAAAACCACTCAGCCAAAGCTCACAGCCACTGGCAGCTTTCTGCTGTGTAAAATGTGAAAGAAAATCTCTCTTCATCCTTCTCTGCTTGGCTTCTCCCTCTAATGCTGCATGCCTTTAACAGACATCCCATTTCAGGTTCTTACACCATTCAGCTGAAGCTGCAACAAAAGAATTTGCATAAGAAAAAGAAGCAAACAGAATGGGTTTGACAAACCCTGAAAAGAGAAATGGTTTTAAGGAAAGCAGGGAAGCGCTGCTTTGACACTCTTCCCACCTTCTTTGGGTCTGGATGCTGATGCCATTTCAATCAATAGGATTTTTGCCATCTCCTTCTCTGGCAGCATAATTAGGCCCCTCCTTCTCCAACAGCTTCTACCTCACCTAATTCAACATAGGAGCAAGACCAGTTACCATGGTAATGCGATTTACTTCTTGATCACAGACTGGATCAGGGCTCTTTTGGTATTTCCTTTAACAAGCAGAGTCAGAAATAGCTCATCTCCCTCAGAACCCCAAGAAGCAGCAGCTCCTTCCATGCTAACCAGGAAACAGGGCAGGAAAGGAAAAATGTTACTAATAAATACACAAGAGAAAGTAAGGAAGTGACAGAAAAGGAAATGCGAGGAAAAGGAGGAGGGAGACAAGGCAGCAAGAAGGCAAGTGCTCCTTGAAGTCGTTTGATTTCGATCTGGTTTAATTTTCAGCAAATTTAGAACCTCTTCCCTTTAGTACACTTCTTTCCCTCATGGCAGATTTCCTGAAGATACTCAAGGAAGAACATTCCAGGGAGAAACTCTTCTTAACTAGGTGTTCAAGTATGGCTCCAGTTAGCGAGAGTTCTGTTAGAGATAGGTTTAATGGTAGGCTTTAGGGAATGTTAGGGTTACTGTCCATGAGATGTAGTTCTAGGGGCTATCAGTGCTAAGGTTTAATGTTGATTAGCTCTCCCACTGTAGGCCATCTAGTGGTTTCGCCGCTCCAGTGCAGATTCCAGTCACATGCTTCTTGTGCATCTGTGAATTTTTCACGCAGACTCACTGGAAGAAATGACCTCAGTCTATTAAACATTCCAGTGTCACTCATTTGCTGTGCAAAATGCAAACCAGAACACAGCTGGCTTGAGCTGGAGGAAAAGGAACAGATCAGAAGCATTCATCTGAAATCTTGTAAGGTTACTTGCAACTACATTTATGCATGTGGAAAAGAGCAAGCATGGCAGCAAGCTCCCATGACCCAAATACTTGACTTAATCATGTTTTCCATGTAGTACTTGTTTCACTTTTCCAGTCTTGCAACATAAAGAATTGCTGCTTTAATTTGGCAGGAATTTTACAGTTTTTTTCTCCCCAAGTTCTCAGTAGCATGTAATTAACATCCACGTATCTTAAATTTTACTAGTTTTGCACATTTGTAAACAGCTTCTTGCCATGTCAGCAAAAGACTGACCTTTATCAGCAGCAAGGTGTTGTGGTTTTGTATTCCTGCAATAAAAGCAAGCAAAGTAAAGCTGTATCAGCATCAGAGAATATACCAAAGCTTTTCTCAGTAGACTCCAAGTGGACAGTAAATAGTGAAACTTGCTCAACTGCACACACAGTACAGCAGGGTTAGACACTTCTTAGCTGTAATTTCTTCATTCCTGAGGAACTGTGTGAACTGATCTTGGTAATTACTGTCTTGAATGCCTCCAAGAATGCTTCTGAGCCTCGGGGGGATGAAGCAATGGAAAGCTCTCCCTGTTCCCATACATGACACATTCAACTATCCAAACTCCTGCAGACTCAGACAACTAGCGTGCAACTGTACTGATCCTTTAAACAAGAACTACCTTAAAGATCAAAGTCTCCATTATAGTAAGTTGTTATATAAAAAAAGATACTCCTGTAACTATTCAGATGGCAGACAAATGGCAGCTGACAATCACACTGGACTTACGGAATGCTGTGGCAGTAATTGCTTTCATTCCACAGATATTTTCATGCTGTTTAAGAAAGGGGCCATCACTGGAACCGGTCTTTAAGTGGCTTCTAAATTTCCAGGGACAAGCCCAAGAACTGAGCCCTTGGTTCTCTGCCCCCAACGAGGTAACTGGAGACAAATTAGGGGAAAAGCCCTAGATCTTACCACAGTACCTACATATTTATAAATTTTTAGTATGAATACCAGCCAGGAAATTTGTTCTGGTCTGTATTTGAAATCCATATAGTCAAAAAAAAAAGGGGGGGGGGGGGAAGAGCCTTTTCCTTCAGGCTAAATTATATTTCCTGTATTTAGTAAAATATGTCAGGAATGTAGCAAAATGAACTGCTACCTATCACTGAATACACTTTAACATGTTAACTCTGGATAAATTGGCCCAACCCACAACAAACAACAAGAGCAGCAGTACAACATAGCACAGGAACAAGGTCGCTACGCTTCTCAACCTGACTCAGGATGGTTTAGGGAGGTACAGGGTTAATAGTGAGAAATCTGCTGAACTGTATTAAGATATTTGCTCTCTCTCCAAAGACTCATACTGAAGTAAAGCTGTCAGGAAATAAGGAGGAATGTCCTCAGCTGTAAAAAGGATGAAAACCAAAAGGAGCACGAGCAAGGTGACAGTACTCACAGCAGAGTAACTTACTGGGAAGCCCTAAGAAAACACGAGAGAGTCAATGCTGTTCAATATATTCTGAAGTAACCTGCAAAATGGGGCAAGCAGCACTGTAACATGGCTTCTGAGGACCTAAAGCATCAGAATTTTTAAGTTTTGCACCACTTAAGCAAAAATTACCAACACTTTTTTTTTCCAGTTTATTATTATTACTATTTTACCTTCAAGGCTCCAGATAACACAATAAACATTTTCCAAAATAACTTAAAAACACACCATGAGTTTTCCTACTTTGGCACTCCTGTGCTGAACAGCCTTCTACACATCATGCTACAAAACACACAGTAAAACATCAAATACAAATTTTGTATTAAAAATTCTGTATTGTGTCAAATAAAACAATAATCCCATGTACAAATCTATACATGACAAAAATAAAACTCTTTTTGAATAATACTGTAAAAAAGTGCTTGCTGCTGTTCTAATTTAAGAGTTCTATAAGCAACAGGCTCATAAAGGCATTAGTAAACATGAAAGTTGCATTGAAGGAATCATGTAAGGCACAGACATCAATTACACAAAGGCAAAAATAAGTATGAGTCCCACAGAGCTTTCAGTACTGCTGGCAGGTTACCTCTGCATGCTATCTGAAAACTCTGAATGTAGGAAGCTGACAAATATTTATGTTAAATTGCTGTATCAAGGAAAAGTACATGGAAAACTTCTAGTCACAATTAGGTCCCTGCTCAGCATTCCCAGAAGTCTGGCTTGAAGTAATTGTTATTACAACAGATCAGCAACTGCTTCTGGAGCAACACAGTAGTTGTCCCTGCTCCTCAAATTCTCTGCCAAATGGTGTTCCTGGGATTTCTAAGAGTTACAGATAGCATCTAATCCAGCAATGAATAACTGATAGGGCTTTGAGTTCTAAACCAGTAAGAACAGAAAAGATAAGCACAAGTGCTCACGCAGTTAATTTAGAAGAGGTCTCACATTCTTAACAATCCGAATTAGTCTCCTTTTCAATCAGTGCATGTGCAATGATTGCAAACGCAGTGTAACGCTGGAGTTTTGGAAGGAAGTGAGAAACAGAAATTGGTTTAAATGTTTAGCTTGGCTACGAACACAAAAACATTCACCCCTCCCCAACTCCTCATTACAGATTTTAAAAACAAACCTTACACAAAATTAAAAAAGTCACCAGGCACAGAATTTCCAGTGGTATCTTAAATAGTAAGGAGTTTAGAAAGAAAAGTATAAAGGCTTATGCATTTTTTATCTTCAGTTTTTGCGCTAGATCCTTTTACATACCAATTTAAACAACTTTGTTTTCAGTTTGGCTGCGCATGTGCAGCACACATCACAAGATGTTATTTTCGGTCAGTAGGATACGTCACTGATACAGATGATCAAAGATTAAGAGAACTTATACCACAATTACTGTCTACTCAGTTCTCTCCTCCCTAAACTGAAAAATTCTAGGCACTTAGTTCTCTGAGAAAGGTGTTTTAAACACACTGAGTCACCTACGATTTTTTATAATATTTAAAAAATAAACACCAGACATCCCTCTGGATTTAAATTCTATAACCAATGTACATGTGAATCATCTCAGAAAGCAAAAAAGGATCTGCTGTGCATGGACCATCTGCCTCAGAAGCACTTCCTTAACCACATCATCGCTACTGAGCACAGGGAAACGTGTGCGCACCACCCGGACCACCCGCACACTCAGCATCAGGGATGTGCCAATGCTTCCTTCCACGGCATCACCCGTTCTACTTTTAAGACAGTTCTGGAAGAATCTTATCAGTATTAGCGATATGAATTCTGTCTGGGCCCACATACCTCAGTTTCAGTCATTTTCTTTACAAAGTAGCTATCATAGATTAATTTGAAATGACTATGTTAGAGACTTCTACTCAATAATACTGGCTCCTTTAAGACAATAACACAAAGTTGAATGTAAATAAATATGCCACTGCACCATCACAGCTATGATTTTAACAAGCAAGTCAGAAAATTCAAAGCTGTAGTTTCTAGAGCATCTACAGCATCAATGCATTACACATGCTATGACAACACAGTGTACGCTATATACAGGAGGAAAATGCTACATATCCACGCACCGTTGCCAAGTTATAGCTGCCATAGGAACAATAATTTGCTTTTTCTGACTTGTTTAGAATCCCAACTACCACACTGCAGATTAACTGGTAATTCAGATAAACTTGTACAAGATATGCCACGTTACTTTTGCTAGAAAAATTATTTTCAGTGAGTACAAAGCACACATCTCCACTCACTGTCATCTACGCGCAGCCTAGGCTGCTGGTCATGGCATGTGCCTTGTGAACTACTTTTCAGCACAACCTTGCTAAGCCTTCTCTCACGTGTGGGTTACTATTCTGGAGAGCAGCAAACTTGTTGTGCAAGCAACTATGAAAAAAACAAGTTAAATTAGGCTGGGTAGAAGTTCAGCACTTTTTTTTTTTTTTTTTTTAAAAACATAATTAAACTTCCAGTATGCAGTGACCAAAGACAAACATTGAAAAGTGCAGGGTCATAAACCTATCAGCATTTGTAACCAATGACATACAAGCAGTATTTGTTGGATTCAGTCAAAAAATGACAACAAAAGTAAAATTGTTACTGTGTCTTAAGTTAAATATCCAAAACTAAGAGAATACCATTTTAAACAAAAATAATTGGTAAAAGTTATGCACTCCCTCATAGCAATCCCATCAGTCTTAAAACCTACTGCTGAAATGGTGTTGTTAAACCGCTTTGGTTACAAATGGCTGTTCACAGGTTTTACTTTGCAGAGGAATTCTCCCTCTTCAAGTGACTGAATCCTTCTTCCTCCTGAATGGGGACTTCAGTCTTTTCCATACGCTGCTTTTAGGTTTGGATTTCTTTTCCATTGCCATTACCGCTTCTTTTTCTTTCCTGCGGATTTCTCGCACGAGAGCATGAAATACATCATCAATATAATAACGGTATGCAGCTGAAGTTTCAAAAAAAGGGCAGTTGAATTCTCGTGCTAAAGCAGAGCCTTCTTCCTTGGAGACCTGAAAAAAAAGTTCATACTTGTCAAGAAAGCCAAAACCAGAAAGTTTATTTCTTTACCTCTTCTTGTTCTGCTTCCCTCCCAGTTCCAGAACAGCTCATTTCCTCTCATCTTTCTCTACAAATCCATTTCTTTTTCATTCATCATTTCTCAAGCAATGTGGTCATCTGCAAGAGACTCTCCAGACATACCCGCTCTGTTTGTTAATAAAGCAAAATCCTTTGAGAGAGTATTTCTTTCTCAGGACGTCAACTTGGACTGCCCAATGTGAGCAGTCCTCACCCTAACGCAAGCATTTGCCCATGTGGTCAGTTACGGGTATTCCTTCTCCTGGTCAAAATACACTGTTTTTCTCAAATCACTTCCCAGAATTGAACAAAACCTTTTCTAAAAACCAATCCTACCAAAGACATATGAAAGCCATGTCCACTCTGTCAGCATGGGTGTCCTACCCCAGCTACTGTAATATTTCTGCCACAATGCACGCTGAGAAACCATCTGATATCAGGTACAGAAACAGCACCTCTGGAACTTGTTCTCCAAGTTACTTTTCCTTCCAGTGAAGCTTTGCTCCGGACTGTTTTCCCACAGACAATAGTTACCATTTCCTTAAGCTGCAACTCATTTTCCTTTCTGTCCAATTCTCATCTAAGTTCCACATTATTACACCTCCATTCTTAGCTCATTTGAATCTCTCATTTGTATGAGTATTTGCAAGTGGGTTACACGATGCTATATGTCCATTAACAGTATCTCCTTCCAGGAATTAAAAAAAAAAGAAAAGCCAAAGAGCAGCTGAAACTCAAAGAGTTGAAGACTTTTACTTTCATGGTTGCTGCATGCATTTGGTTACTCAACACACTCCAGGTTACATTAGTAATGCTCTAATATTCAACTTACCATATAGTGGACGTGCAAAAAAACTAAGAAAGGGAACCTGGACTCTTTTATCACCGCATTTGAAAATGGAAGCATAATCGAGGGCCTCTTTTTTAGCCATGTACCTGCCGCAGCTGTGTCAGATCAGATTTATTTCCCACCAGGACCACAGGGGTGTCATCGGTGCGCCGAACACGATAGATAAGCTGCTTGAATTCACGGACTTCATGGAAACTGCGTCGATCCGTGATTGAGTAGCAAATGATAAATCCCTCACCAGCCCTCATGTACTGGTCTCTCATGGCTGTAAACTCTGCCTAGAAACAGACAATTACATTGAACTGCATAAACACAATGACTTTCTAATTTGTTCAAAGTGGGAAACAATATGCATTTCAAAACCAGCCACATAGGAACACTATATAAACTGATTTGCTGTCTTCTCATCCTGTTACATATGGGACAGGACACTAGGTGATAAATACCAAGATTCCCTCACTGCAGAAATGATGTAAGCATGTATGTTTTCAGTCAATATGTATCACTTGTTGAACGTGTGCAGTGAGATGCCAAGCAGAAAGCAGTATGTGAAGTACGAGTACTGCCTGGGCTGCCTGAACACAGATAACACGATATGAACAATGTGATACCTGGATGAATTAAGACAGCTCTAAAAACTATTTAGAAGAACAGACAGGCACTTGTTACAGGACTTCTGTCTCTATCCCTGCCCCCTGCAGAATTCTAACATGCTCCCCCACGCTCACATACCTGTCCCGCTGTGTCCAAGATATCCAGGTTGGCAGGTTCGTCATCAATACGTATTCGTATTTTATAAGCATCCTCTGAATTCACAGCACATCACAAAGAACAAAGTTGGAATGCAACTGCAATACTCATTAGTCATCAACACACACAGAGAATGTTACACAAGAACCTATCCTGGTAATATTATAACACTAAATTAGCAAGATCTTCATTCAATGACAAATTAAATCCCGATTGCTTTGGCGTGACTTTGTATCCTCTCACTGTTGACTTTGTATCCTCTCACTGTTTGCTAAAATCATGCTATCATACAGGCCAGTGACAGCTCCCTATACATTCAATTTCGCAGACATGAGTGCAAAGCACAGAGCAGAAGCATTATGCCAAGCCAGCATTATCTCCAAGCCAGCAAATAGCTGCTATCCGAGGGAAGAACAACAGCTTCCACCACAGGCCGTCCATTCTTCACAAGAAAGTCCACGGCCTTCTCTGAACTGGGCACTTCAAAGCAATGGACTCGGCAGTTGCATAACATGCAGAGAGAGGGAGGGAATGACAGAGCCAAAGGGGATTTTTCTCACCAATGGTGGGATCATGATCCTCTGGGAACCGGTGGCTGATGAACTGCATCGTCATGGCTGCAAACAGAAACAGGGACTCAGGACCGGGCAGCGCTCAGCGAGCACCATCTGCTCCACGTTCAGCATACCACGCAGTGGGGCATCGTTCAACCGATGGTACTGAACTGATGGCCAGCACCAAGGGATGGTCCAAACCAACCGACGGTACCACACTGACAGCTAACACAAGGCTGACAGAAGGAAAGCACTCAGCATAGCAGCAGCGAGAGCCACAGCGCACAGAACAGAGGAAATATCCCAGAACCACGGAGCTGCGCCCCTGCCCTCAGAGAGTGGTGAGAGACAGAGCCGGGGGCGGCCTAACCGACGCACGGCGCTCCCGCCCCGCAGAGCTCAGCCCCGGCCTCGCGGTACCGCCGCGGAACGCCCCGAGGGCCCCGCTTTGCCCGCACGCACCGCTCTTGCCGACGCCGCCGGCGCCCAGCATCACCAGCTTGTACTCGCGGGACTGCCCCGCGGCGCCGCCCGGGCGCGCTCCGCCGTCCATCTCCTCAGCGCCGCCGCAGCCGCCGTCCTGAGGAGGAAAGGAGCGTGAACGCCGCAGCCCCTCGCCCGGCCCCGCCCCAGCTGCTCCCTCCTTACCTCAGGCTCCCCCGTGCTGCATCCTCCCGGCCGCCGCTCGGTGCCACTACCGCTGCCGCCCGGCCCGNTCTCACATGGTTAAGCGCTGTCGCCTGCACACATTAAAGTTAAACCTCATCTGAAAAAAAGAAGCAAGAAGCAGAATCTTTATACATCATTTATACATTTATTTATAATGAAAGTATTGTTCTAATTATTTACAAACATAGGAAAGATGACATCTGTACAAGCGGGGCCCCAGGTGCAGCAGCACACACGTGCCAAGCCGTAACAGAACACCCGTGCCGATGCTATGAACCATCACTGCTGTCTCAGGAGCTGGCCTGGATCTCACAGCTGCCCCACATCATTGCTCTCATCATAAGAGTCTGCTGGGCAGTGCCCTGCTCTGCCCCCAGAGCACCAGCAGAGCCATGTCCATATGGAATCCATTCCCTCTGCTCCGCAGCGCAGCGCTGCCCACAAGCTCTGGCGCAGCACAAACCTGGCTGCTGCGCTTCCTTTCTTGTTAAACCACCGTGAAACAAAACGGGTAGGATCAAAAAGGGAGTTAATAGACCGAGAGAAGCTGGAGAGCCTCGAGAAGTGGTTCTGTACCAACTGCTGAGTGGAATGAAATCGGCAGGGATAACAAGATGGCCGAGTGCCGGTGTCACAGCACCGAGTCCACCGGGCGCCAGCGGCACCGCCAGCCCTGGAGCTGAGCACCCCCTACCTCAACACTGGGCTGGAACCAGAAGCTGCAGGGTTAGTAAAACCATGTTCTAAAGAAAAAACAATGTGGAGTTGCAGGAGACACTTGAAGTAAAAACAAATTATGAATTTTAAGAAATGGGATCCACAAAACTCTCCTGAACTACTGTACATTCCTTTCCTTTGTTGAAAGTCCAAACATTGAACCCACAGTCACCATTAGCTTAATGGGACTGCAAGCACAGCAGGAGCACTAGATAAAATACAAACACCAGATGTATCACGAAGTCAGCGTGGCTGACGCTTTCCATTTTTAAGTTATCCTGGAAAAATGGGAAACAGAGCGACAGGCTTCCCTCGTTTCTCTTTACAGGACTTCCCCCACTGTACAAGGGACTGGCCATGTCAAAATACTATTCCAAATATTTTTCGTAGTTGACAAATCCACTGCAGAAATAAGTGTTTTAAAAATAGAGCCCTTTCAAGGGAGAACATTGAACCTTTAGCTTCTGCAAATGTAAAAACAATGCATTTTTGCAAAGTTCATTTTGTAATATACATGCATTATTGCTAGAGAAAAAAAGATGAATGGAAACAGTTCTGTAGCTTTTATGGTGCCATCCAAAATGGCATCTGTTGTTTGGCTCTCTGTTGTGAGGAAGGGTACTGGTATCCCAAACTCCACCCCTGTGAAAAAGTACTTGCATTTTTATGGCCATGTTCCTCCTCTTCATCGGATGAATCTCCAGCATATGCCACTAATCCAAACCCCTTTTCTGACGTTTTCATCTTCTTTGCTTGATGATCTAGGAGGGTAAAACAGAACAACCCCCACCCCAAATCCCCAAGAAGGAAAATAAAAAGAGATAAAATGCCCCAAAACAAGTTAATTAAAAAAAGATGTTAATGTAAATCGTTAGTTGGACACCATTTTGAGGTCACAAGGCCAATGGTCATCCAAAGTCGAAGGCCACACGAAACAGCACCAGCAACAGCACATGTGATCCATCAGAACCATGTAAGAGAACAGAGAAAGAAGAAAGAAACACACAAAAAAGGTAAAGTTAGCAAATGGGTCTAAGCGATGGCAATTTCACCATTAAAGAGATAAATACGTAAAGAAAAGTAGAAATTTTGCTCAAAAGAAAGCTAGCAGAAGAACAATCTCTGGGACCAATACTGCAGAAAAACTAAGGTTAAACAACTAACATGATGTACCTGCAGATCTGATACAGAAGGCACTAAGCTACTAGGAGAGTTAAAGTGATTCCATGTTTTACCGAGCTGCAAATACCTGACGCATGAGAGCCCTATGAAAGGATGGAAGCTAATAACGCTTGTTTGCAGGAAAGGTAGACATCACTCATGTCTGTAAATACACACCTGAACCATATCTCCCACTGACACTCCTCAGTGCTTCTAGAGACAGCTGCACACAATGTAAAGCCACATGACATCTGAGTTATAAAACAATCCCACGAGATTCCATGCCTCAGCTGACTGATGGGTCAAAGCTCAGTCTTTCTGCCTTCACTTAATCATACCCTCATCATTCACATAGGTATTTAGTAAAGTTTTACGAGAAGCATCAAGTGTGTATATAGTCACAGTGAATACAAGTGATTTTAGAACAATGTGCAATATGACCTCCCTTTCACTGAATGCAGTATAAAGAACAGCCAAAAAAATCACCAATTTAAATGGGGGTTAAGAGCAATGCAAACTTGCCGTATAAGCGTATTTTATTCATCGCGCTCACCATGGTTGCCTGGCAAAGATCCCACACCATTTCTCTCTTCAGTTTCTGATTTCATCCCAGTGACAGGAAAAGCTGGTGGAGGCATCAACTGCCTGTTTAAACAAGCGCAAAAACATTAGTATTATTTTTGAAAAGCAAGCAGAGTCAAAGGTAATAGCAAACAAATCCAAAATTCAGTCCTTGACAGGGGTTTAACGTGTAGCCGGTCTCACTGTACCCTTTAAAAAGTCATGATAGATGAGAATGTATAAAGGTAACAGCAAATACAATGCACTGTTCCATTTCATAGAGTGTCTCAACATTTCAAGCAACACAGAGATAAAAATACCAAGATATTGGTATTGATGTATTTTCTAGATACCAGAAAACAAAGGGACAATCAAGCAAGTCTTTCCCTGAAATTTAAGGCTGAAAAACTTCAAGTTTACAACTTTCACAGATTTAAAATTGCAATAATTTAATGTGCTAACTTCTTTCACAAGAATGTCCTGTTATCGTGAGAAATTAATGTAACATCAGACCCAGAATAAGAGTGAGCATACAGATTCAGGGAACAGTGGAAAGGAAGCTATTCCCTTTACGCAGCAGGAAAAGGTATGAAGTCACAGATGAGACCATGGAAGACAGACCAGCTTTGAAATAAGCTTTCCATCAGAACCAGCAAAGATCTGACCATAATTCTTGCACCACTTACCTGTCCCTCTCTCTCTCCTTTCCTGAGGAACTTGCAGACTTCGATCCGGCTCCATCGATTTCACTCTGACTGGAGAAGCCTGTACCTAAATTAGTCATATGAATGGGTCCATGCTATGAGCAGAAAAACACACGGCATTAGCAAATCTACAACTACAACATAAGCTACAGCTCCTTAATGATACTGATAGGAAACCCAACTTTTCAGAGTACATTGTCAACTACTAGAAGAAGCCACTAATCACCACTGTTAAACAAAATGCTTTTTTCCTAAAAACACTGAGGGTAAAGTTGTAAAAAACATGCCTGAGCACCAAAGTGGAAGTCACTTCACCACCTAGTCCACCTTCCTGGTAGTTCAGGACAGTAAAGATAGCTACTTAGTTCACTTATTACTCCTCAGTCAGCTAATTCTGAATACTCTTAGAAGCCTCATGCCACAGAAAACTCTGCTTAACATAATATTAATATTAGGTCTGACATATAGGCAGTTCCTTATTTTCTGTAGGAGAAGCTGTTATTAAAGATTTCTGCCTATAAGCATTTGCAGAAATTCCCTTCTCTCACAAAAGTCTGATTTTAATAGAGTTCTTCATCAACCATGTAACTTTTGCTGTCTAAAAAGACTAAACAAAATCACTTAAAACTAGGCTTCTTGCAATCCTCCCAAGTACAGTCTGCAAGAAAGGTAAATAGGAAAATCTGGATGATAGTACTACACTTTCCCTCCCTCCAAACAAGCCCATCCAAAAGACCCAGAACAAAACAAAGAAAAAAAAATAAATAACCTCACTTTAAACTAACCAGTAACATGCTATTACCATCTCTTTGACCTGAATGCACTGCTATTCTTCATGAAAAAACAAGTATGGAAAGCAAGTTGACAATGCATCCAGTAAGTCACTTGAGAACAGTGCACCCGCTCAAAGAAACTGCAGCACGGTCTCAATGTTTTTTAACGATCACTGTTGTCTGCCAAAGGGCCTGTCTGACTGTTCTCAAACTGCTAATAGCAGTCCCTCCAGCCAAGTTCCATTTTGTTCTAATAAGTAAAATTGCTGATTTTATTCCACCTGATATCCCAGCAGTCCTGACTCTCTCTCATCTGGTAGTTCCTCGGTGAAGCGCCTCTTTTGACCTTGGGGATGGGGTTGGACTTGTGGCTGTGTACCAGTCGGCACGGTTGTTTTTACTGGAGCAGCAGCAGGAAGAAAAGGACCGCTCAGTGGACTCTGGCATGCAGAAATTTAAAACAAAAATTACAATGTAATACTTCACATGCATATTATCAAGTTAATTCAATATACAGATTCATACATAGGATCAGAAAACACCACCAGTTTCTCTTTGCAAGAACCTATGAGAGGCAAAAAGGAAATATGTAATTTTAAGACAAACATTTGACTTCCAGAACGCTCCCAGCTCAAAGTAATCACAATCTGTAACTCAAACTCACTGTAACCACATAGCCTATGGTACTGCTTTTCATAAATGAGCGACCTCTCCCTGCAAGTACCCTTTATGTTAACAGGGCACAACCTGAAAAATGCAGCAAGAAACATAGCCATATCAAAAAACTCACTGCTTAGACAGAAGCATCAAAACAATGACTCCAGAAATTGTCTATGTATGCCCTAAAAAATTCTTCATCTGGAAGTATTTTATCGTTAGCAAAGAAACAGCTTAGTATGTTGACAGCTTTAAGGAAAGCTCTTCATCTATGGCAGTACCTGGCCAGTGCTGGCTGGAGGCTGTACTTGAGATATCGGATATTGTGTTGGCACAGGTGGAACTCCTGTGGGTAGCGTTGTTAATACTCCCGGTGCCAACGGCACAGCAGGTGGTACTATGCCTGGTACACCATATGGTGGCTGAACTGGTTGTTGAGGAGGAGGAACGACAGGATAACCAGACTGATATCCATTGGACGGGTAATATGATGGCTGAGAAGGTACACTACTTATAGCGGCGGGCTGCGCAAAGCCTGGTGAGAGAGGGGAGGGGAGAGAAGGGTCATCTTCAGTTCAGCTAAGAGTCACAAAAGTAGTGGATTTAACTACCAAGTGTAAAAGAAGCTGGACTGCTTTTCACTGGAAGGAGTAAGCACAGACTTCCACAGGTAAAGACATTCCACAAAACTGAGCAATAAGTACAGCTCCACACAATGCATCTCAAGATTTAATTATTGTGAACGTTTACCTGCTAAAGGTACAGCAGTAGTTATCTGATTCACAAATCGAGAGTATTCAGCATGAACCTATAAAGGATGTTCAAAGATGAGAAAATAAGCATTTATTTCCTGTATTACAATCTTGCAGGCATAGGGCATCTAACTACACACCCTCGTAAAACCATAAGGGGACTGTGATTATGGAACACACTGTACTCAAAGACATAGCAATAATCCAAACATGAAAAATGAAAAATCAAGAACTCACGGAGCAAAAACCATCACAACTCACAGAACAAACCACTAATCCTGCTGGTCTCTGTGACAAATTTGCGTAAAATACAGGAAAGCCTCTCACAAGAAATGCAGCATGGCAAATGAATTACTTCAGTAGCGACATCTAAAAGCTTCCAGATATATTAAAAAACAAACAAACAAAATCCCCTTTGTAGCCCATATTCAGGTATAAATACTAACAGAAAGACTCCATCTCACAGGATTTTACTCTATTTTGAAGTAGCGCATTCAAATAACACCTGAGACATTAATTTTGCACATGTACAAGTGAGAGATATTATAAAAATTCTTTTGGTGCCAAGTATAACAAGCTCTTTAGAGAAAAAGAAAAAAAAGACTGTGTGCCTCTGGACAAGGATTAAAGCTAAAGCAAGGTAAGCTCTCAAATCTTGTGTTTGTAAGAGCTACTCACTGTTTGCAATAGATTCTCACACAGCTTTTTAGCAGCTGCCAAACCTTCTGGCTTTGGGTGACTGAAAACAAACAAACAAAATACCCCATAAGCACCATTTCCACCAGACTGGGGAGCTAGTGCTTTCACTAGCAACCTGCTGTCAAATCTCATCCTTTCAACAAGCCATCAGTCACTACAGCAGGACTCTAGTTGCTCTGCAGCTATTTTACACAATTCTGAACAGAAGTGAAGAATATTTTCTAAATGAAAATTCAAGTCAGTCTAAATACTGCAAGAAACTTGCAAAGAACAATGACTCGTCAGTCAACGCGTTTTGTATTTTCTCTTAAAGATGAACATTGTAACACAAGCCCAAGAAGAACATAGTTTTACTGTGTTGCCAGTTAAAGCCCTATATTACTGTTAAAAGCTATGCAGGATTCTTCTTCCCCATTGTTAGCACTTTATAAAGATATCTAATAAAATTCAAAGCTCAAAAACTCTTTCGTTTGAATTAAGTCAAGTCAGAATTAAGACTCTAAAGATGACCTGAAGAATAAACACTGAGAATAAGAATTCCCCACATTGATAAAACATTAAGCTACATCCAAGACTGGTCATTGGATTTTTTTTTTTTTTTTTTAAACATATATTTCTTTAAAGCCTCTTCATACCTGATGTAGATGTACATTGGTTCAAAAGCTTCTCTGCCTGATGCTGGTTCTATGCAACCTGAGCCTTTCCCACGAAGAAAGACTTTGGCACCTGTTTCAATCTGAATATGCTGCAAGTAGGAGCAACCAGGCCCTTCCACCTTCTCCTTCACGTTAAACGTAGGTACAGCATGTTCCAGACCAACAAATAATTTGTCCTGAACATAATGCATCTGTAAATGCAACAGTAAAAGCTTATTATTCCACTCTTAGAATTAGGATGCTCATTTCATTGGAGGCCAGAAGTCCTCTGTGACCATTGGAACACTTCTGTTGGATGGTACAGTAGGCCCTTGGCTTTTCTCTAAGTAGGACTGCTCTCTCCATCCCTTTTCTTGTAGGAGATTACTGGTCACCTGAGTCTCACTCTTCAGACTCAGTCTGATTAGTCCTCCAGTTTCCACAACATGTATGCAAGCATTTATCTTTGTTAAAAAATAGCACATTACATGTATACTTGGCAATAGGCAAGTTTTGTAATCAGTAATATCCAATGAAAGTCACAGAAATGAATTACTCACCCCTGACTGGAACGGAGGTTTCTGACCAACTGCTGGAGACATCTGAGTAATGGGAGCCGGCTGGTGGTAAACAGTAACTGTAGCTCCATTGAATGTTGGACTAGAGCCCGTGGCAGCTTTCACTACTCCATTGGTAATTATCTCTTTAATACGGTTAACAGCTCCTAGGTGGCAGAATATAAAATCCATTTATACTACAGCAGAGGGAAGTTACTAACAGATCTTAACACTCTTCACAAAATAACTTGTACTGATAGGATAGCCACACAAACACTGATCTTTTGGTAAATACAACGGACTCCATTTATCAAGTCAGCACATAAGACATGCTCTTGTGCTCAGTTGAGGAGAACACATCAATGACAAAAAACATTTTTAACCCTGCACAGAATTTCTATCTGCATGAATGAGCAAACTGAGAAAAACTGCTTACTGGCTGTAGAAATGAAGGTGGATACAAGTGGGCAGCTCTAAGTTCCTAGAGATAACTGAAGGCAAGCCAGTGAACAAATATACAGAACAAATGAAAAGCTGAGCATTTTATAGTCTAGTTTTATTCCTCTTTTTTCTCCAAATGGGCATAGACAAGTGTCATGGAAACTAAGACAACAAGACAGATCTTTGTGCTTTTTATGGAAAAGTAGATACTTCACAAAAAATGTTCACACTTGAAAATTAAATTGAAGGTCTCCCTGTAACACACCTACTGTAATGGGACCTCAGCACATCACCAGTGAATAAACTCGTGTAACAGCTGTACCTGCCCAGGAATCCTACTCCTCAGCCTTCCACAAAGTCAATCAAAGGTTTTAGTTCCGTGACTTACAGGATACCCTACAGAATGCTTCAGATAAAGACTCTGCACAAAACTAACATCAATGTTTAAACGCAGTGCCTCATCAACACAGACTATTTATAGCACAAATCCCTATGAGTCACAACAAAACCCATTAGTTCCAAAGACTGTCTTAACATATTGCAAATAAAGAGAGTTAAAAGCAAAATGCTTAGCACACTTACTGTCAACCAATTCCCTTGTCTGACCCTGGACATGAAGATACAAAGGACGATCTCTAGGAAGAAAATATCAAACATCCCATTACATCCACAGAGCGTATACAGTAATGGATTCAATCCAGTTCTGTAACAGACATCTAGATATACAAAGTCTTCCACAAAAAATGAACTATGCGTGAAATAGAGAAATAATTAAATACAGCCTCATTTAACATATCAGCATTCAGTAAGTAAAGCTTTGCATTGGAAGCTCACAAAGAACAAGAAAACCTCATCACTTAGCCATCCAATTACAAAAAATACAGAAAATACAAACCCAGGTCCCACTTTTGCTTTCTCCTCTGCAGTCATGAATCTCCCTCGAGTAGAGACAGCTGCTCCACTCAGTCGACTTATCTACAAGCAATTAAGTGACAAGATTACTACTAATAAAAAAAATACACAAAAAACATTAAAGTGGTTTAAGCTAAAGAGACCAGAAATCATTACTAATGTGGTAAAAGAATGAACAGTGCCTGCTGAAGAATGCTGCCTATGCTACCTTACCCCATCACATGACATTTTACTGAACAAATAAACTACTAAACAAAGCATCCTAGAAAACATGAGTTTTTGTAAAAATAGGAAACAACCACCAAACACAGTTTGCTGCCAACTCTTAACTTTACAAAGAGATACAGACATCGAGCTGCCAAGCCTAACAAATCAGACGCAGCTCCTGAACATACCTCATCCTGAGTCTGTCCTCTCGTCAGAAGGTTTCTGCATGTGAGGGGAACGTCGTTGATTTCCACCTCTGCCACCACAAGGTCATCTTTGTTTTTACTTGTGGCTGGACCTTTTCCCAGAGCCTGCAGCTTCAAAAACAACCATTGCAGAGACCAGTGGGTGGAAAGCTGAGATAAACTGCATAGCAAGCAAACCGAGCCTAGCAGCCTAGGGAGGTGAATATCCCTTTCTGTTTTCCCCTTACAGCTGTTGGGCCCAACCTGATGATCCCTGGGGTCCCTTCCAACCCAGGCCATTCTATGATTCTGTGATTAACAGAAAGTATTTTAGTACTACTACTTAACAAATTACCTTTGCATAACCTCAAACTCAAATAAAAACATCATCAGTTCTACTCTCAGGACATTTAAATACAATGATTAATTACTACTGGCATTCCATAAATGGAGAAACAGATGTAGAACTAAGCAGAAAAGTTGTGTGAATGGAAACCAAGGCACCTCACACCTGGATGGGCACTGCTGACAAACCCTCCGCTCCCAGAGGAGCGCTCCCTTCCACCCCTCACATTAAGAAGACAGCAATAACCACTATTGATACATAGACAACAGAGAGCCAGCTGTGGTGACCACGCAGGAGGGCACGTGTGCTGCTTGTTCCTGTTACCCACAAACAACACCAATGACAAAGCCACTGTTCGTTTTCATACCATTGCATAAGGCAAATCCTTAGAAAATAAGTGGCAGTTGCAACAACACCATGTACGTTAAAAAAAAGACAATACACCGTGGAAAACACTCAACTTTATATGCGAGCCTTGCAACACAAAGCAGTCTCCTTTACCCAGCCCCACCACCACGCCAAAAAGCAAGGCCACCCCCACCAACAAGGCAGGAAGGGGCTTTAAGTTACACTTTGTTCAGAACTCAAACATACGCTCCTACTGATAATTTGTTTCAGCATATATATTTTCATATTTTAATCTGTTTTATACAACAGATTTAAAGTCATTCACGCAATTTAGGAAACGCTGCCAAGGACACAACGCGTCACTGACAGCCCTTTGGCTGAGACATCGGGAGGCGCAGGACAGCCCTCACAGCTGCCCACCTCCTTTCTGTCAGCCCGAAAGCACTAAGAACGCGGCTCTCATCGCTCCGTTGCGTCTCATCCCGTCTGTTCCTGGCACCCCAAGAGGCATTTGGGAAAATAGCAGCGAAGGGCTGCGACGCCGTCCCCCGCACCCACCTTATCCGCCGCGCTAGGCGCCGGCTTCAGCTTCCCTTTGGCCATTAACATCGCGTTGATTTTGGCGGCCACGGCCGCGGCCGCATCCAGAGCCCCCGAGGGGGCGGCGGAGCTCTCGGAGCCCCCCGCAGCGGTGCAGCCATCGCCGCCGCCGGGAAAGGGGCGCGTGGGTAGCGGGGCCGCGCCGGGGAGGAGGAAGGCGGGGGCCGGGCCGGGCTGGTCCCATTTGCTGCGGCGCCTGCAAGCACAGAGGCCTCAGTCCCCGCCCACGGGAGTCCCCACGCCGCCGTCGCCTCGGAACCGCCACCCCGGGTCCCCTCGCCCCGGAACCACCGTCCTGGCCTCACCCGCCCGCAGCCCCAGCGTCGCGCGGCCCGACACCTCCCGCTGACATGGCTCTGGCCCGGCTCCGCCGCCGCGCCCGCGCAAGCCACAGCGTCATTTCCGGCCTCCGCGCGACCCCGGAACGCCCCTTCCGGGCGTTGCCATGACGACGGCGCCCCCGCCTTCCCCGCGGCGGTTGCTCCACGAGGCGGACCTGGCTCGGCCAGGCGCGGGGCGGACGGGCGGGGAAGGCCAGAACTGACACCGGGCAGGCGAGGAGAGGAGGGCCGAGGCGGGGCGATACCTGCCCGCGCTGCTCCCGGCGGACGGCTTGTAGCTTCGGAGCTACAAACGCGGCCCGGCCGCGCTCGGGCCCGGGTGAGGCGTTGAGAGGCGGACGGACGTCACTGGAGACGGAGGGCGCAGCCGCCCACTGGGCATGCGTGACGATCTGCCGTTCGCACTGGGGCGGATCGCGCATGCGCACTTACGTCCTGTGTCGCTTCTGTTCTCTCTTGTCGCTGGTCGCGATCCTGGCGCCCCCGATCTCTCTCTGCTGCTTCCCAGCGTCTTTGCTTTGTTTTTAGATGTGTCCTAGTGCCCCCGATGTGTTTTACAGTGGCCCCAGGCGTCGCCTGACGCTATGGGGATGGATGGGTTCTTCAGGAGTGTGAGTGGCTCATGTGTGAGGAAATAGACCAAAACATAGGGCCTTCTTCCCTGCCAGATAAAGGGGCTCTCAGTGTTACTGAATGGTTAGGAAACCATCTTGAAACAGAGACTTAGAGAAACATCTCTTTCTGCCCACTGGCTCTGCAGGCCCCCACCTCTACCCCTCAAAAAGGGACTGTTTGGGGTAACTCTGGCAGTGAGGTCACTACGGAGGAGCTCTCACACCCAGCTGTGACTGACAATTGTAGGCAATAGACAGCAGTTCAGCTCAGGTGCCTTCCTGATGGGAGCCACTGATTTCTGGCACACCCAGCCCAGTATGGGACCTTTGGTTTCAGGAAGCTGATCAATATGGTGGGCTTGGGCAGTACCCCCGGACTGAGGGGAGATCCCCTAACTTCACAGGAAGGACTGAAAACAGCACTGTTCATTTCTGCTCTGATACTTGCAAAATAGTATCTGGAGGGTTGCAGGGCAGAAGAACCAAAAGAGCCTGCACCACCAGTCCTCTCTGCATTCACAATAAGTTCCCTGCGTGTTGATGGTGGCACCTGTAATGACATGAGGTGACTGCAACACGCCACAGCTGCAGAGACCGTGGTGCCTCTGCACTTTTGGTACAGTTGGCAGGAAGCGGTGTGTGCCGAGCCCACGGATCCCGCCCCATTTTGCGCACGGCCCTGCGGCGCAGTGTGCCAGCCCCACGAACCCCGCCGCTGTTTGCGCACGGCCGGCGGCGCGCCGTGCTGGGCTAACCTCGGTCTGTTTTGCACACGGCGCTTGCAAACGTATCGGAGGGAAGGCCACGCCCAGTGGTGTCGCAGCGCTGTGAGGAGCGGCGTGTGGGGTTGTGCTGTGTCTGGCTGAGGCTGTGTCCTGCGGGGTTGCTCCTCGGGCTGCGGGTGGCCACGTTAACCTGACACGGTCTTCTCTGGGGTGGTGGTGTGGGGATGGGTGGTTGTGTCTCAGCCTCTGTCACAGAGCCGAGTTCCGAAGGGGGCTTAGCTGAGGGGGTTCTCTAACCTGCACGCCCTGCAGGTGGCCCCTGGCCTGGGGACTGCGTGGAGGGTTTTCCAAGGAGGGGTGAACAACAGCAATAAAAAAGCAGCAGGGGAGGGAGGCGTCTGTGTGGTTCCCTGAAGTGATGAAGGAAAGCAATGCAGGCCTGGGGGTACCTGTAGGAAACAACTGCTGAACTTCTGCTGCAGTGACTGTGGAAGAGCCTGGCTCCCAGGGAGGGAGGGAGAGGGCCCTGCGCTGAGCAGCATTTCGGGATGCAGTGCGGAGCTATTAATCCTGGTCTCTCTGCCTCTCGTTAATAAAGGCGCTTCATTAACAGGAGAGCACCTGTGAAATGGCGACAGCTCAGAAGCAGAAGAATTGTGTGGTATGATTTTCTCCTGTTTCAGCACAGTGTATTACTTGAACGAAGGAAAAAACTGAGTTTTAGCTGAAGGAATGTACCAGGGGTTTTGTAAATTTTCTGCGTTTGGAATTTCTGGACTAATTCTGTCTTTATGAATAAAGATGCTCAGTAGCAAAATAGGTTTATAGATCTGAAGTTTCTTCTACTTAGTAGAAATCAGTGATTTCTGAAAAACATGGTAACACCAGGTGTTAAGACTGTACTTGGTTCGGGAGGTGCTCAAAGTCACACTTGTCAATCAAACTTGAATGGCCCTGAAGCAGAGTGTAATCTGTCGATGTTGGTTGTCAAAAGATGTTTCCATTTTCTCTCTTTCAGAGTGCGGTTGTATTTCCTAATAAAATATCCACTGAACAGCAATCACTGACGCTGGTGAAGAGGCTTCTGGCAGTAGCAGTGTCCTGCATTACGTATCTGAGAGGAATCTTCCCTGAAAGCGCCTATGGAACGAGATACTTGGACGGTAACAGGCTGTTCTCAGGCTGCTTTGCAGGACATACTGGGACAGGGTGGTCATTAAGTTTGTTTTTAAAGCCATTAATTAAAGGCAGTGGCTGCTTCCCATGACTGTTGTTTTTGTCCTTAAAGAGCATTTTCTTTGTTTTGTTTGGAGATCTCTCTGTCAAAATCTTGAGGGAAGACAAAAACTGCCCTGGCTCTACTCAGCTGGTGAAATGGTACGTTAATGACTGCACATAACAGCACTCTTACAGCATGTTAATTTTGAAAGATACCCTTCTAGTTTGCAACTATAAAGAAAACTTCACTTTTTTCAAGTGAGTAACTGCACAGGTGGTGTTTTTAGTGCCTGGCCTTTAATAAGTTCATTTCACACTTCAACCATTGATAGCACAAAGTCAAGCGTCAGAAACAATACAGTCTATGAAAAGCCTAGGCAAACAATTTAGTTTTGTAGGAATATTTTATTTAGTCAGAAACAAAATAAATAGAAATTAGGACTAGATGGACAATGTTGTTTGATTTTTGCAGGATGTTAGGATGCTATGATGCCTTGCAGAGGAAATATGTAAGTCTTCCAGTATCATTTAGCTATTTTAAGTGAATTTAAACATTCATTGATACAACTCCACCATCACTGTAGTTACAGGACTTTCTGCTTACAGGGTAACTGTTCTTTAGTATGCTAAAACAGTTAGCTACAGCATGGGATACACAGGCATTTCAGGATAATGTTCTTTGTATGCAGAAACACTTAAGAATCTCTTGTAGCCAGTTAAGCAGATCAGATGAGCTAAGTATATGAAGAGCTTGATCTCTTCAAATAGGCCTAGAGTGGCCTGGTGGTAATTGGTTTGGAGAACTGACAAAACAGCTTGTGAAGCAGAAATGGGCTGTAGAGTACATCTAATGGTCTTTTTCTTTTCTTCTGACAGCTAAGAATGATTGTCCTAGCAGTAAGTATATTTGAAAAGTAAGGCACTTTTTTTTTAAAGGTTGAGGCTTAGATATATCTACAGTTCTTAATCTCTTTCCTGTCTTTACTTTTAAAAACACAGGTTTGCACTCATCCAGAGGATCCTCAGGTAAATCTTGTAGAATTTACTGGATGACTAATGATAGCATAGGCATAGTGAAACATGTACGCAAGCAGTGGTACTTAATGTTCATGCTAATGCATGCAAACAAAATACCAAATGTAGGCATCACTAGAGCTAGCCAGGATTACTGTGCAGTGACTACACTTTGAGTGTCTAGTGTCAAGTTGCACTCAAGGCAGTACAGGAAACCCAGAGTACAGTTTCGGAGTTTAAATGCTCATAAAGAGTCCATCATCTGAACTTGCATTTGAGCAGGTTTGTGATAAATAAAGCGTGGTCTGTGTGAAATAGTTTTAGTGATTTTGATAGAATATTTCTGCCTTAAAAACTTCAGCTAACGTTTCTTTCACATGATTTCATCATGGCCATTCCTGGGAAAACGTCATTGTGATTTGATGACTGTTACATGCATTAAAACTGTTAAAGGATTCTAATGCTGTATTTCAATGCATTGGACAAGAGTTAAGGGCTGTGATCATTTTTGCTAACATACAAGGTTAGCAGATTACAGGGTAGAAGCTGCAGCAGTAGTAGTTTGCTTGACAACTGATAATTAATAATTGGTGTGTTTATTTGCAGACAATTACAGAATGTTACCACTTCAAATTCAAGTACACCCACAATGGGCCACTTCTCAATTTCAGCAGGTATTGTCACTACAACTGTAGTTTTATCGTTTGTTGCATATACCAACCCAAATGTAAAAACTCCAGGTTTTTTCTTTGGTCTTCCTTCTTTAGTTTTAGATCTAAAGACTAATTTATCAACATATTCTATTAGTTAGACTTATGCTGAAATGATTGTGTTTTAAAAATATCATATTTTTTGTTAAATACCCACTCAAAAGATGCTTCTTAGCTGCAAGGAGGTAGCTTTTTCTATGACAAATAATTGAAATGCAGTGTCACTTGTAGGATTGAAGGGGAAGCAAGCAGATCTGGGTAGTTTTAAAGCATTCCATGATGTAAAATACAGCTGTTGATCAAAACTGCTGTGCTGTAATGCTTCCCTGATGTTCCTGGCTTAGGGTTTTCTCTCAGGAGGGCCCAAGAACACACAGCTCTTGAAGGTGGTGTTAGGAATGCAGTCCCTGTAATCTCAGAAATGGGCCTTAGGCAATAAATGCGACATCTGCTTCTAACCTGCAGTCTGCTGAACAGTTGTGTGTTTTAAAACAGAAACCATTCAGCCTGTATGAAACCTGAACATTTTGTTTGTTTATAGTAAGAATAAACAGAGTGATTCCCCAGTCACCTGTGCAGACACCAAGAAAGCAAGTATCCTCCTCATTCGCAAGATTTACGTTCTGATGCAGAACTTAGGTCCATTACCAAATGATGTTTGCCTGACTATGAAGCTGTTCTATTACGATGAAGGTAGTATTTCCCTAGTACCTTGATTTATCGACTCTGCTTAGACATTTGAAAACAATATTTTCATGTATAACCTTTTTGATTGCTGGGACTTGTTAAGTTTTCCCATGTGTCTAATTACTTCTCAGGACAATTTTTAAAATCCAAGGGGTGCTGATTTGATCTCACAGTAAGAGCTGACTTCATCAGAGCAAGGATTTCAAGGATAAATTGTGTTTCTCTGAGTATGTTAGGATATGACATGTGCCAGACTAGTTCTAGTTAGCAGTAGCTGTTTAAATGACTGACACTAGCTACTGCTTTTTTATAATTGTTTTTAAAAGGAGTTTCTAGCTCATCTGCTCGCATGTCTCAAACAGTTTTAATTGTTTTTGTCTGTTGTGTAAGGGAAAAAGAACTTCATTTAGTACAATTCAAATATTGATTATTTCCTTCCTTCCACACACTTTTTTTTTTTTGTAGTTTTCCATATAAAGGGATAAAGCTTTATAACCCCATAAGCTGAAATTAATTTTACAAGAATGTGTTTCACTTTAATACAACATTTCATGCTTTTTTCCTGCAGTTACGCCACCTGATTACCAGCCTCCTGGTTTCAAGGAGGGTGAATGTGAGGGGATGATATTTGAGGGAGAGCCAATGTATCTGAACATGGGTGAAGTGCCAACACCTTTTCACATGCTGAAAGTTAAAGTTACAACTGACAAACAAAGAATAGAGAACGCTGATGAAAGCATATTGAAAAAAGGAGAGACTGATCAGCCTCTGCAGGTGCTCAGAGTGGCCGGAGATGAGCCAGAAGAAAACCAGCGCATGAATGTAAGAGCTCAAGTGTTTTGTGCAGCTTACTGAACTGGTTTTTGTTCTGTATTCTAGAAAGGGGTCACTACTTCTGCATCCCTTACTATGATATTAATAAGGGATGTGGTATTTTCAGGTCAATTTAGGGAAGATGATATATATTCAAGATTTTCTTGCAGCATCTGTTACAGTTAGAATATTTAGGACAGACGTTTTTCAGTAATTGAATTAAATGTATGCTTGCATTAATTAACATTGAGCTAGTCTGTACATTCTATATCAGATCCAATTACTTTATGTAATACATTTTTTTTTTCACTGAGAATCCCTCTAATATTAAAGATCTGACTTCTGTGAGTAGAAACTGCTTTTGCTACGTCAGTAGTAAGTAATGGACCTTTTTCTTAATCTAGGAAGATCCTGTGTTAGATAATAAAGTGGAAGATAGTGATCATGTAAACACTTCGGAAGCTCAAGGTAAAATTTGTATCTATTTTTATTATGGGATTTACAATGCTGTCAGAAAAATGCTGTTGTCATCCAGAAATCCTTTGCTTATTTCCATGGCTGAAGAACAGTCATCTTGAACCGATTTGTGCTTATATGTGGATCATAGGAAAGAACAATGCAGATTAGAAACAGAGGAAAAAAGCCTCTTCAGGCTACTTACCCTTCCCTCCTGCTCATTCTTTGTGTACCTAGAGATGGTGGCAGGGGGAACTGGAGCTACAGAAACTGCAGGCAAAGTTGCTTGGCCACATGCAACAAAATGGCAGCAGATTCAGAATACGCAGAAGCTGGGCCAGAGAACAGCTTTCTAGTGAGGCTTTTTATCGGGAGCAAGTTCTGACTTAGATGGACATTTAACAGCACAGTGTATAAATGAGTTTGGAGATCACAACCACCCTTTCAAAGATGATGTGTGTAACTGTACCACTCAACATAAGCATCTCTTAAACACGGATGATAGGATATTGTGTAAAAGAAAATCAGAATTGCTGAATTAAAGGTGTAAGAATGTAATGCTCAGTGGAGTTAACTTGCACGCATATTAAAAATTAGAGCCTTTTTGAAGCATCAGTTCACTGCATTTATAAAGTGCATTTTTCTTTCCTCATGTCAAAGCATCACAGTGGTAAGAGGCTGGAATTGTGTTGCTGACAGTGTGCTGTTATTTAACAACTCTCTTACAGAACTGAATTTCCCTCGTGGAAGAGATGAAGGGATGAAGGCTGGAGAGAACAGGAGCCAGTATGTTTCCAATCGTCAGGTATGAAAACTGCTCTCTAGTTCTGACAGATCAAAACTTGATTAGAACTTAAGATGCAGGCGTATTACTCAGGCTTAAAATTCAGACGGTATTCTCTGAAAATAGGAGAACTTAAAAGCAGAGGACTACTTCAAACACAGGTCCTTAAGATTTTTTTAAGGCAAAATAGCTCCAGATAACTGAGTGGTTTACTGTATTGAAATAAGTGATGCTTTGATCCATTGGGGCTCCTACCTATAAATAATGGACTTCACTGGGAATACCCTGTATTCAAATTTCAGGTAAAGTGCTGTGGTGAGCAGAGCCAAAGCTCTTTGCACATGACAGCACTGAACCCTGCTGTAGCCTCTGTGTGTGTTTTTTTTTTTATGCTGTCACTAGGCAATGTTTATTTTCTGATTTTAGGTTGATCAGTTGGCAAGTAAGACGTCTGAACTTAGCATGTCAGAGAGTAGGACAAGAAGTGGAAAGATATTTCAAACCTACACTGTTAGTATCAGTTTTTATTTCTTTTCTTCTCTAAGGCTTTTTCTGTTCCAGTGAATAAAACTCTAAGCTTTATCACACTTCATGCTGAAAGAATGAAATTCATGTTTAAAATTCCCATTAACATGCTTGATTCTTAGTGTCAAGAAAAGTCTGTTCCAAAGAATTACAAGCTGAGCATTGGTGCAGTTGCGCAGGTTGAGGAAAAATTCATTAGGATTGATTGATGTTTTCTTGAGAATACATTTAGCCAAATTCCCTGCAGTTTGAATCCATTGTTGAGAGTCCCAGCAGGAAGCACAGCCCAGCGTGCTTGCCAGTGATTTTACTTGGAAAACAGGAGGCCATAATTCTAACATCAAATGTATGATCCATTCCAAGAAAAAGCCCTTATTTCTTTGCTTATTGACATTGGAGCAGATGAGTCTTCTAGTGTAGGCAACTCACAGGGAGCCACGTTCCTCTGGTCTTGTGCAGATGGAGCAGAAGTTTCTCCAGGATGGCATTTGGCCTTTGTGGATGGCACTGGGTCCCCCTGCTGTCAGTAGTGTTTGATGCATCGGGCAGCTGCATTCTTTCAGGGTGTTTTTTTCTCTTGTTCAACTCAGTAACAGCATGGAGCATACCCTGTAACACAATTTCTGTTCTCTTGGCAGGTTCATCAGGCTGAGCTCTCATCTAGTCAGGATGTGCTGCCAAAAAGGAGAAAAATAAGTGAGCCAAAGGAGCAGTTTTAGGCACCTGTCTCCCTGCTGTTTGACTCAGGGTGCTTCTCAACACCACTTCTGTTTTGCTGTTTAATGTGAATGTTAATATTTAAATATATTTTGCGGGTTTCTTGTTCTGTTTATAGTCAAAATGCAGTGGATTTTAAGGAAAGAAGATCTGTCAACAAGCCCAGAAGTTCTTTTTTATAGGAGGTTGCATCCCCATCAGGAAAGATAGAGGCAAACTGCTGCTGTAACTCTGAAAAAATTTATGTAACCAAAGTGATTGGGAGGATTTGACTCCTGCTAATAACATGCTGAAATCCTGATGGTGCTTGTGTACATTTAGTAACCACAGCAAGCACGGCATCTCATAGGTCACGTTTCCTGGGCTGTATGTCAAAGCTGAGGAACTCCTTGTTCAGAACCTGCCCTGCAGGGCCCAAAAGCCTCAAGTCTCAGGGTGTATTTAAGGAGGAAGTTTTTTTAATTGATGGAGCTAGCTGAGGAGAGCTGTTTTGACAGTTAAGCAGTGTTAAAATTTTTGCTTTTCCTGCAAAACAAGCAGAACTGGAACAGCTACAGGTGTTGGATTGTTTGCATTTCTTCTAGACTGAAGGCACCAGACTCGACTAACAGGCATTCTGCATCCCTTTATAATTACATATTCCGTGCAAATACAGGACTGTGTGTACAGCTGTGTCTATGTTATTACATAGCATTAATTGCTAGCAGGTGTCTCTTATAATGGTGTGAGATTGAAAAATCAATGTGTATTTATGTGAAATGATTAATTGCAGGAATTGCAAAAGGTGCCACTTTTAGTCTATCAAAATAATTGTTAATTTTTGATGTACTGCAGAACTGGAGTGAAGCTGTCTCTGTGTCTCGGAGCCACTGCTCTGTTCAACTGTGGATGGCGGAACATTTCTTTAAACTCAAACATATCACCTGCCATCTTTTTATCACATTCCTCAATTAAAGCAATGTTATTCAACAATTCGCTGTTTATTTCTTTAATGCTTTGATGGGGGGCGCGCTCAGTGGCTTTAATGAACCGCGGCAACTGTTCCGGTGGTAGCTGGGTCTTCGCCGTGGTGTGCAGGGTGTGACCTCCCCGGGAGGCTCAGCGCAGGGAGAGAACGAATCGAGCAAAGCGCTGCGGCACGGCAATGCGGTCTTCGCACTGTTCTCTGCTGAGCTGGGGGCGCGGGGAGGTTGCAAGGGGCCGCTGGCAGCTCCCGAAGGGTGGCTCAGACCCTGCAGAGATGAACGCACCGCCCGTGAACGCTGCTGTGTCCCACAGAGACAAGGTCCCTGCCGGGAGCCCGGGGCCCGCGGGGGGGCGGCGGCTCCGATTCCCGCTGTGCTCCGGGTGGGAGCCCCGGGCGGTGTCCCTTGTCCTCCCCGCGGGCTGAGCTGCATTTTCCATGGAAGACGGTGGGAAGGTCAGCGCAGGGCGAGCACGAAGCATTGACTCGTCTTCACTCTCCAGGAACGGAAAAGAGCAACTGCGAATTTCAATTTATGTTGTGCTTCTCTTCCGCCCGCCGGAGGGCGCCCGGTCCCAGGGCCTCCCGCAGTGGCGCCCCCTACTGCCCGCCCATTGGCCCCACGGCCTTTCTCTCTATTGGTTCTTTTCACTGTCCATCAAGATCACTCACAGCCCCCTCCCCGCCCTCGTCGTACTGCCACACTTCCCATTGGCTCCTGGCAACTCCGGCCTTGGCGTCCAGGCCCCGGCCTTCTTCCGGCCCTCTGCGGCCTCTGATTGGTCGAGAGTGACGTCACCGCGTCCGCTTCCGCGCGTCCATTGGACAGGAGCCCGTCCGTCAGAGCTGAGGCGTCAGGGGGTGGTGGCGGCCATTTTGGAGCAGAGCGCAGGGCTGGCGGCGCGAAGGGAGCGTGGAAGCAGCGTGGAGCCGCAGGGCCGCCCCCCCCGCTATGGCCGCTCCGTTGGGTACTGGCACCCGCGCGGAGGAGTCCAGGCAGGAGAAACAGGTGGGGACAGCGTGGTGGGCCCGCCCGCTTCCCATTGGCTCAGCAGCGCGCCACTCTGCCCTGCCCTGCACGCCGATTGGCTTCTGTCTTTGTTCCTCTGGCTAGTTACTGGCTACGGGGCTGGGGTGGAGGTGGGACTTCCGGAGAGGCGGCGGGGGCGTCTCGGTGGTCGCGTCTCGGTGGTCGCGCGGGCGTTTGTGGGACGGCGGGGGTGTGGGACCGTGCGTGCTGNGGCGGGAGGCACAGAGCGGCGGCCGAGGGGAGCCCGGGGGCTGCAGAGCTCTGGAACGGCCTCGGGGTGCGCCCCGCGCCCGCAGCGCCGTGGGCGGAGTCCGCGAGACCCCGGGACGGGGCCCCTACTTCTGCCCCGCGAACGATCCGTGTCCGTGGGTCTGTCTCGGGGAGGCCCACGAGGACGCCGCTGCTGGGGGGGAGCGCTGCGGTTCCGTGGGGCCGGCGCTGACGGCCGCGCTGTGTTTCAGGAGGCGCGAGAGAAGGAAACCGCCGTCCCCGAGCGAGCAGAGGAAGCGAAGCTGAAAGCCAAATACCCCCACCTAGGCCAGAAGCCCGGAGGCTCTGATTTCCTCATGAAGAGGCTGCAGAAAGGGGTATCACTGCTTGGCCGCGCGCAGCAGGGCTGGGGACACTGCACCAAAGTTACAGAACCGTGGGGACTGGGGGGGACCTCTGCATGCCCCCAGGCCTGACCCCTCCAGAGCAGTTCCCTAGAGTGGGGGCACAGGAGCACATCCAGGAAGTTTTGAGTACCTCCAGAGGAGACCCCCCCACACACCTCTCTGGGCATTGTCCCAGGGTTCTGCCACCCTCACAGCACAGCAGTTCTTTCTCACGTTCAGATGGAACTCCCTAGGCTCCAGGCTGTGCCCAGTGCCCATTGCTGGGCACCACCGAACAGAGCCTGACCCCATCCTCCTGCCCTTCAGATATTGATCAGCACTGATCCCCTCAGCCATTTCTTCTCCAGGCTGAGCAGCCCTGGGGCTCTCAGCCTTTCCCCATCAGGAGATGCTTCAGACTCCACCGTATCTGCACACTCCACGGGACTCTTTCCAGCAGTTTCCACCTGCCTGGAACAGGGGAGCCCAGTACTGGGCCCAGGGCTCCAGATGGGGCCTCCCCAGGGCAGAGCAGTGGACAGCAGCACCTCACTCACCTGCTGGCCACTCTCTGTACAACGGACCCCAGTGTCCCATTGACCTTGCTGGCCACCAGGGCACAGTGCAGGTTTGCGGTCAGCTGTTGGCCACCAGCACATCCAGGTCCTCCTCTGCAGAGCTCTCCCTGAGCCAAGAAGCCCCTTGAGTGCATGGGTTAGAGATGCACACACGCGTCCTCGCAGCCAAAGGAATGTGGGAAGAAACATACAGATCCCCACTGCCTTCCGCTGTGCCAGAATGTTTCTCTCTGCTCTGTGCTTTGCCCAGGTTCTGGGCTGGTGCAGAGTGTGCAGGGAGCACCTGCAAGTTGGTATAAAAAGCAAACCTTCTGGCTTTGTTCCCTGGAAAAGTAATTAAATCCCTCCCCAAAAGCCATCTGCTGCTGCTTAGATTGCCTCTCCTTTGCGCAGAGGCTGGTGCAGAAAACAGAAATTGTGGATGCATGGTGCTGCTGCTGCTTGGTGCTGCTGCTCCTGGTGAAGCCACACTGCTGCCTGAACAGCCCCCATGCACGCAGCATGCTGATGGGAATGCTGGGAATGTTGTTTTAGGTAGCAGCTCCGAAAGCAACCGCAGAAGTGAGGGATAACTGCTTGGCACCAAGCAGGGAAGGGGTGTAGGGCTGGACTGAGCTTTGTGGGGCTTGACAGTGCATCAGGCAAAACCCTGTCTGCAGCATCACAGAATATCTTGTGGTGGAAGGGACCCACAAGGATCATTGATGCCAAATCCTGGCTCCACACAGGACCACCCCAAATTCTATGAGTACTTCTCAGAGCATTGTCCAAACTCCACTTCTGCATTTGCCCTTTGCTCCGCTGTCAGCAAAGTGAAGCAGCAGTGTGGGAGAGCATAGGGTCATGGGCAATGTGCATGGCGAGGGAGTGGAGCACTCTTTGCACCGCGGACAAGAGGTGCTGGGAGGTGTCCCAAGGCGACGTCTCTGCAGGCGTTTATTTCCCTGATTGGTTTCGGCTGCAGGAGCCTATCTGAGTTGTGTGCCATGGGCTGGGCTGTGCTCACTGGTGAGAAAATCCTGCCTTTGTCCCATGGGCTCATCTGTAATAAACTAAATCAGCAAACATCCCCCAGCTGTGCTGCTGTGGCTGAGCCTGTCTGGAGGTGTCTGCTGACACAGCGTCTGCCCTACCGTTGGTGTCAGCTTCCCATTGTGCTGAGCATGGTACCAGGACAGCACAATAAGCCCAGTCCCCGCTCAAGTGGTGGGGCCTGTGAGCTGCGAGCACCCAGAGCAACAAGTGATTCATAGATGCATAGAAGGCTTAGGTTGGAACGGACCTCACACCCTCTCAGCCCCATCCTTGCCATGGGCTGGGTGCCCCTGCAGCTCAGGCTGCCGAGAGCCTATCCAGCCTGGAATCACCTCCAGGGATGGGGCACCCATGAGTCTGGGCAGTGCCAGGGCCTCACCACCCTCTGGGTGAAGAATTTTCTCTCAATAGCCCCTCATTTAATTTAAAGCCATTCCCCCTTGTATCACAATCAGACTGTGAAAAAGTCATTCTCCCTCCTGTTTATAAGTTCCCCTCAGGTGCTGGAAGGAGAAGGGACAGAGGAGGATGCAGGCTGGTGGCTGGGGCAAGACCCCTGAGCCATGCTGGATGCTGCAGGGAGGCACTAAGTAAAGGCCCTACAAACCAGCCAGCTCACTTGGACTTTGCCCTTGCACGTTGTTGCAGTGATAAGTTTTGGGTGTTACCCCTCACAGCTTCTTAAAGGTTCCTGTTGTGGCCCATTGTGTGCTGTTTGGCTGACAGTCTCCTGCAAAGCACTTCAAAGTAACCTGAACTCCTCTCCCTCCTTCAGCAAAAATACTTTGATTCTGGTGACTACAACATGGCCAAGGCGAAGATGAAGAACAAGCAGCTGCCGACTGCGGGGCCAGACAAGAATCTGGTGACAGGCGACCACATCCCCAAGCCTCAAGACCTCCCACAGAGAAAATCCTCACTTGTCACCAGCAAGCTGGCAGGGTAGCATGTGGTCACAGGCTGTTTTTTTTTGTTCCTGTTTTCTTTTTTCTTTTGGATAATTGGATTGAACTTCACTGTACCGTAGAGCTGGGAGCACCAGAATCCACATAGTTATATGAGTATTATAGCAAACACACACCAAAACTGAGAACATGAGATGCCAGTAGCCCAGGACATGCAGGCAGACCCTTGGCAGATACGTTTGGGCTGTTGCTTTTAGCAAGCTGGTTTGCTGCCTTAACACTTGTGCTGCTCAGAGCCATCCCTGCTTGCAGTTGGTGCCGCGCTGCATCCTTCACTGCAGTGCAGTGGCCCTGGGGGAAGCAAGGAGCACTGAGAGGAGTTGCTTGCTGCTCACTTGGTGCCATCATATTGTGTTCTTCAGGCATCATGTGCCTGCAGGGGAATGTGCAGAGGGCAACTGATGAAAGCTGGCCTCCAGGACTAGTTAGGTGTGTGCGTTAGATTTCCAAATTAATTAGCTGAGGTGGGAGTGTGGCTGTGATGGAGGGCTCTCCAGGCTGTTTCTGTCCTACCCTCTGAGGATGACCACATTGGTGAAGTGCGGTGGGAGCTGCTGAGCATGGCTGCTCATCTCTGCTCCATGTGGCCCTGCTCAGTGCCTGAAGTTCAGTGCTTGTGAAGCATGGGACTGGCAGCAGTGGGATTGGTGTGAGCTCTGAGAGCAACAGGACAGGGAGTGACACCCCAGTGAGGAGAAAAGCACCACAGACTGAGAGCATGGAGATGAGAAAGAGAAGAATGTAGAGGCGAATGTGTGTTGGCAGTGTCATGCACCCCCGGTTTGAGATTCTTTTGTGGTTTTTTTCCCCTTATATTTTTTCTCTCTTGCATTTTTTTCTTGTTTGTTTCAAGCTTGAAAAAAGCAAACAAAATGAGGTCAGCATGGTGGCTGCAGGGCATGCTTGGTGCCCGTGAGGTGCTGGTGAAGCAGCTGTGGGTGTGGGGCCATGTGCCGAGTGTTGTGCCAGGGCAGTGCTGAGCCCAAGCTGGGTTTAAGCCAAGTTCTAGAGGTCAAGCAGACACTGTTGGTTTGAGGGAGCTGAAACAGATTGGGAGAAAATGCAGGAGGGAGGCAGTGGGTGATGCACTGCACAGCTTTCCTCACACATGCTCCTGGCTGGGTGGCTCAAGCAGCTGTACTGTGCATCATGCTTCCCCACTGCTGCAAGGAGCAAGGCTGTGCTCGATCACTTATGTTTGCTGTCAAGTGGTTTGCAGCGATCCTGAGGGGCTGCAGCCTTACAGCTGTGGATTTCCTTCCGAGGAGCGTGGTGCGGACACCACTGTGCCTCGTGCTTGGCTCCTTGCTTAGCCCTAGCCTGCAGCCTCCTAGGACACTCTGCTGTTGGTCCCAGCTGCGTTGTAAATAGATAAGAATCATGTATACAAATATATCTATAATTTTTTATATCTTCATCTGTCCTCTTTTCTAGTGTGCTATGCCCGTGTCCACCACTTGCTGAAAGGGGCATGATGGAATCTGCCTTTAGTTTTAAGGGTGTTGGCCCTTGTGTCCTCCACTCCTGGGTTTAAGTATTGTGAGGATTAAGCTGACGGTTCAAGGTGAGCCAGCAGGAGATAAGTCTTGTGTTGAACACCAGGTGTCCAGGGTTTTTTTTGGCACTCAGTGAGCCCAAATGGGGTTTCTTTGAGGCAAGGAAGGAAGAAGTGGCTGCACTCAAGCACCCTGTTCTGCCCCAGGACCATGTTGTTTCTCAGCTGAGTGATGTGAGGGGCAAAGGAGAAGGTGGATTTTCCCCTCCGTGCCATGCACCAGGGGCTCCTGGTGCCCTTCAGGGGCCAGGGCTGCCTCACGGTGACATCTCCCCTCACCAGGGCTGCCCTGCTGGCAGCCAGCCCACAGCCTTTCCTGCCCATGTTTTCAGCCCTGATGTTGCACTTGTTCTTCTCCAGCATTTGAAAGCACAGCTGCTGGCATCACTGGGGTTCAAAGGAATGCACTGGCCCACCCCACAGCCCTGCCATCCCCTGCCATCAGACATCCTGCTCCCCTTTTCCGCCCCCAGATTGGCCATTTCACCATCTGCTCAGTCATACTCCAAAGCGGGGACTGGGTGTTTGCACAGGGACACACTGTTCCAGCCGGCTGCCAAGTATGTGCTGTTTGTTTGTGCTTTAAAGCTTGGCACTGCTGGAGAAGTATGTGCTGGGCGCTGCCCTGAGCTGCCGGAGCGAGCTGAGCTCGCCTCTGTTATTGATCCCAGTGCCAAGAATTCGCTTTCCAACAAGGACGCATTCCTTGGGGCCACAGGAAGGGTTCTGGGGCTGGATTTATCCTCCTTGGCCCTGGTGTAGCCTGGTCCTGCTGTTTGTGGGGTGGCATCTGGAAGGAGCAGGCAATGGGGCAAGGGACACATAGGGTGCATGCATGTCGCTGTTCCTTTTACGATCTGGGGCAAAAGGACATTGGGCTGCACCCTGCACTCACCACAGCTTCCTTCTCTGCCAGCGGGTGGTGACACAGGATGGTGACACAGGTTTGCAGCGCTTTTGGCCCCCCCCAAAAGCCACCTGCTGATGAGGTTCTTCATGCTGGCAGCTCCCAGGGTCCTTGCTGTCTCCCTGGAGGCGAAAGACTCAACTGAGGGTTTCCCCCCATCTGGTACTTTATCCCCAGGGCTGGAGTTCCCCCTATCCCATGGCAATACTGATGCAGGGGCAGGGGTTTCCCACATCCCTTTTGTGGGGCTGTTTGTGTTTCCTCCTTCTGTGGGCCTTTGGTGGTGAGCCCATGCTACAAAGGCAAACCAGAGTCCAGCCCCGGCACAGCCTCTCAGCTGGCATCCCACTTTCATCACACCTTGGTGACACCATGGCCCAGTGCTGATGTCGTTTCCCTGAGGGCAAAGGCTGCCCTTGGGTGTTCAGATAACCTTTGGACTGAGCAGTACAGTCCCCTGGCAGGGAAGTCCCTCCCCACCGGTCAGCCAGAAGGGATGACCGCTTCAGGGCCCCGATTTCCAGTGTCCTGCCTGTTTGGGCACAGAAAGCTGAGGCTGGGGCTGGTTCCCCCTTCTCCTGTCTCTACCAGACCATGTAGAAGTTGCTCTCCTCCTGTTTACAAGCTCCCCTCAAACACTGAAGGCCACAGCAGGGTCTCCCCGGAGCTTTCCCTTCTCCAGGCTGCACACCCCCAGCTCTCAGCTGCTCTGAGCGTCCCTGTGCCCTCCTCTGGCCCTGCTCGCACAGCCCCCCGCCTCCCTGTGCCAGGGCCCAGGCCTGGGCACAGTGCTGCAGATGGGGCCTCCCGAGGGCAGAGCAGAGGGGACAGTCCCTCCCTGCTCCACTGCCACCCCCGGGGCAGACCAGGGCTCGGCTCCAGCGGGCAATAAGGGGCTCTGCGTGCCGTGCCCGGGTGAGGGTGGCCGCCCCCAGAGAGACCGGACGGAGGAGCCCCACCGGGACGGGCTCGGGCTCGGGCCCGGGCCCGGGCGCGGTGTGGCGCGGCGCCAGCAGCGGAGCGTGGGGCTGTTTTGGCCGTTTATTCGCCCCAAAATGCGGCTTCCGGTCCCCGCACACGGCCCCGACCGTGGCACTGTCGCCCCATGGCACTCCCCACCCTGCGAGGCGGGGCCGCACCGGAAGCGGAAGCGGAACGTGGCGTCACCGCGGCCATATAAGAGTCCCGGGTTCGCCCGCCCGCGCTGCTCGCCACCGGTACTTGCTGGACGCCATGTTTGCTGTGAAACGGAACGCAGTTATCGGCTTCAACCTGTACTGCGGCGGGGGCGGCCCGGGTCTGGCGCCCGCCTCGCCAGGAGGGGACCCGGCCCCGCCGTCCCCCGCCGCCGCCCCGGCCGCCGCCGCCGCTGAGGTACCGCGGCCGCTGATTGGCTCCGCGGGGCCGTGGCCCGAGGCCGCCCGTGCTCCGATTGGCCCCGCCGCGGCCCCCCGGGCGCCGCAGGACCCCGCGCCGCGGCCCCTCGCGCTGTGGAGCCCCGAGGAGGAGTTGGACGGCTGTGAGGCCGAGCCCGAGCGCGGTCCCGGTAGCGGCTCCCTGCCCGGCACGCCGCCCGAGGCGCCCGACGAACTGCGGCGGGACTCCCTGGAGCTGATCCACCGCTACCTCCGGGAGGCGGTGGGCGAGGCCGAGCCCAGCGTGAAGAAGTTCTTCCCGGGGCTTCTGGGAGGCCCCGGGCGGCCGCGCAGGGCGAGCGCCGCCGTCATGGAGAAAGCCCTGGAGACGCTGCGCCGGGTCGGGGACGGCGTCCTGCAGAAGCACGAGCTGGCCTTCCAGGGTGCGTGCGGGCGCCGCGGAAACGAAACCGAGAGCGGGCGGTGCCCGGGGGGGTGGGGTGGACCGCGGGTCCCCGCACCGCTGGCGGACGGCAGTTTCTCCTTAGCGCTGTGCCTTACGGTGCTGCTGCCGGTCCCGAGCTGTCCTGAAAATAGCGCCGGGAAGTGGCGCCCGCTGCCTGGAGGGGTGGGGGGGACTGCAGGTTCGTGCGGGAACGGACTGGAAGCGAGAACCGCCCTCTGTGGACCCATTTCGGAAGGGACTCCTCGGGGACCGGTGGGAGCCAACCATTTTGGGCTGTGTTTGTGTAATTTAAAATCGAGTCCTCGGGGATTGGCACTTGCTGACCATTTTGGGATTGTTTTTTTTATAACTCAGACACAGCTCCATGGAGGGAACCGGGGACAACCAACCTTTTTGGGGCTGGTTTTGTGTAGTTCAGCAGCAGTTCTTGGAGACCCACAGAGTCCAACCGTTTGGAGCTGATTTTCTGCAATCTCTCGGGTGCTGCTGTGTGGGTGGGTGTGCCTGGGGCCAGGTTGGGGCACAGAGGAGCAGTGGCAGTGTTCTCTCCCGTGGTGAGCACCTCCCTTGCAGGACGATGTTCCAGTTTTTGTGTTTATTTTTTTTTTAAATGCAAAGGCCTTCAGTTTCTTTCTCACTTCCTGCATTGCCCCGGTGGAAAAGTCCAGGGGTTAACTGCCCTGCCTAGACAGGAGGCTGTGCTGCAGAGCACTGCCCTCAGGAGGTGCGCAGATGGGTATGAGCTGATTTTAGCAACTGAAGCTTCTGCAGAGCTGGTAGCTCTGTGATTGCAGAAAAGGAACTGCCTTTGGGAAGGCTTCCTGTTGGTTTGAGCGATAACAAGCAATGCCTTTCAGTTTCGTAAAGACTTGTTTGCTTATTCATGAGGGGGCACTGTGGGTCAGGCTGGGGAATTTGGTGGAATTTGATTCCAGGTGTCTGCCTGGGCAGAGCTGCCAGGCCGTGCCTCCCTTCCTGCTGCCCTCTCGGCTCAATGGGGCCCTCATGAGATGTGGGAACATGGTGGGATGGAGATGGGGTCGCTGCGCTGTTTGTCTGCAGCAGTGCAGCACCGGCAGTGGCTTGCTCTGTCACAGTTTCCAGGCCTGGGGTACAGAGGCCTCTCACTGGTGGCTTGGCATCACCAGGGCTGTTTCTAAGCTGGCATCTCTTTGCAGGAATGCTTCGGAAACTGGAGATCAAGAAAGAAGAAGATCTGCAATCAGTGTGTGAAGTGGCCGCCCATGTTTTCAGTGACGGAGTGACAAACTGGGGCCGAGTTGTCACACTCATTTCATTTGGTGCCTTTGTTGCAAAACACCTGAAAAGCATCAACCAGGAGAAATGCATCAGCTCCCTGGCGGGGATCATCACGGACGCCCTGGTCTCATCCAAGCGCGAGTGGCTGCTGAGCCAGGGAGGCTGGGTGAGTCACTGCCTGCCCCGAGCCTTTCGGAACGATTCAATATTTTCCTGTTTCCGTAACCCACTGGGTGACAACCGCATGTGTCAGCGAAGTGCAGATGAGTCACTGTTCCAGTTAAAACCACTGAAATATTTAGCCAGAGCCCTGGTGTGGCATGTGTTGCCTTTGACCCAGCTGCTTGAAGCAGCCTTGACCTAAAAAAAACATGCCTGTGCCTGGTGAGGAGGTGGTAGCATCCCTAAAGCAAAGCAGATTGGGGTGCCCTGAGCTTGCCCACAGCTGCAGTGGTTCCCAGTTGCCACCTGGGCTGGGCTTTGGCTGCAGTGCGGCTGTGGGAGCACAGTCAGCATTTGCACTGTGGAGCATGGAGGCTTTGCTCCAGGCTGTGCTTTCTGCTTAAAGGAGGCAGCTGGCAGGGAAATTACTGACCCTTCTTTCTCCTAGGAGGGCTTTGTCGACTTCTTCAGAGTTGAGGACCTGGAAGGCAGCATCAGGAACGTGCTGATGGCCTTCGCAGGAGTGGCCGGCCTGGGGGCAAGCTTGGCCTACATGATCCGGTGAGCTGCAGTGTGCTGCAGAGGGGCAGAACTCGGGGCAGACTGGCTCTGCTGGGAGCTGGCGAGCCGATCACTTCCTCCTGTGTGTATTTATGCGGCTGGACTTGAGCGACCCCAGGAGAATATCTAGGCATCCCCTGAGCGATTCTTTCCTAAGAAAGAAGGTATTTTCCACTCAAATCGTGGATACCAATGAGGATTCATTGCTTTGGGAACAAAAAGTGGAAGAGTTGACTGATAGTCTGCTTTGTTCAAGAACATGAGGACAGAAGGCCGAAGTGGACTGCTTCGGTTTTATCCTGGAGGGAACGGATCTGCTTAGCGAGCCAGTAAGCACCAGCAGCTCTTGTCTGGACTGATCCTCACAGGTTTGGTGTGGCAGCTGCGTGTGGAGCAGATGCTTCAGAGTTGTGGTTGTGGGTTTCTGGAAATAAGCATCCTCAGCTGCCACACTCCTGCCTAAACTCACAGCTCTGCTGTTAGAGTTTTAGGTGCCGGTGCTGTGCGAGCCTGAGGTGTGCGGGCCCTTGCTGGAACGCGGGGTGCTGTCTGACCCCTGCCTTCCCACAGGGTTTGCATGGGCTGCGGGCAGCCCTGCGAGCAGTGCTGCTGCAGCTCGAGCTGGCACCACGCAGTGACCGCAGCCAGCTGCAGCCCGGCCGGGCCGGCCTGTCTGACTGCTCTCACTGCACCGCCACGCCAGCAGTTTAAAAATAGGGAGTGCATTTGTAAGTATGTAAAACCCCATGTGGGGTGGAGAGGCTGTAGAGAACCTGTAAGTATCTATAAATCTGCAGAGTACGTACATTTCTACAGAGCTAACAATGCAGAAGCATAGGTTGAATGTGGTGGAGCTGCTTATGGATGTACTGTACTTCATCCCTAGTGTGGAGCAGCATATTTTTGTGGCAAAACCTGCCTTGGCTTCGAGCAAGCCTTTCTCTGTGTCCTTGAGCAGAAGTGCCAGAGAGTGTGGGAGACTCAGGGGCCTGCTGGACCCTCATTGTGCCCACAGCCTGCTGGCAGCAGTTAGCATTTGTTTATTTTAGTCTTTGGTTTTCCTAGCTCTTCTGGCAGATAGGAGATCGTGGAAGTTGGTGTCAGTTGCTTCCTTCTCTCCCTTCTGACTCCATAAGCAGCGAGCACAATGGAGCTGGTATTTGAATGTAGGTGTTCTGCAGCAGCACTGCCTGTGGTTGGGGCTGGGGGGGTCCCTGCAGAATGGGAGTGGAGCTGTGTGGTGGTGCTGGAGCCAGGCCGCATGTGCCGGACGAGCACTTCGTTCTGTCAATAAATGTCTTTGTTCACAGCGGTGACACAGAACTGTTTCCTGAAGCGTGGGGGGTAGTGATGAGGGCTCTGCCGCTGCCCCAGAGCCCCCCCTGGCCCCACACGGGGTCCCAGGTTCGGCCCTGGCTGCGGCCTCCCCATCTCATTCCTGCGGGGAAATCCCCATCTGGGGGAAATCGTGTGCGGGGCGGTTTCGGGACAGCTGCGCCATGGCAATATGCAAAGGGCTGCAGCCACCCGCGCTTCCTGGAACAGCAGCGCCCGTTCTGCGCTGATAACGCTGCGGAGCTTCCCCTTCCCCGCGGCGTTTCGGAGAAGCCGTGCGGCGTTCCGCGAAGTGGCTGCGGAAGTGACGGCCGCGCAGGGCCTGGCTGATGTGTGCCCACCCGAGGAGCCCGGGGCCCACCGGCCCCACACCTGCGGGGGCTTTGCCTCCGAGGGCTCCGCTCGGCGCGAGAGGAGGGCCCGGGCCCTGCGGTCTCCGCCCGCTCCCGCCGCCGCTCCGCGCCCCGTTTCCATGGCGCCACGTCACTTCCTGGAAAGGGCGCTGCCGCGGCCCCCGCGGCCATTCTGCCTCCGTGGCGCGGCCCCGCCCGGCAACAGCGCCC
>WBMW01002264.1:162410-183401 GCA_013396635.1 Penelope pileata
CCCCCCAATGCTGCCGGCCCCCAAAACGCCGCCATTTCGCACTCCCACAGACGATCCCCCCGGTGCCACACGAAATGCCTCAGATACTCCAGGCCCCTACGCGCTATCATTGTGTACTCCAGAAACCAGCCCTGCAAAAAGTCCCAAATTCTCCAGACCTCAAAACACATTTCACACTCCTGCAGTCAGCCCCCCACAAAATGACCCAAGTCATGAAACACCATTCTGCAGTCCTGCAGCCATCCTCTCAGAAAAATGACCCAAATCTTACAGGCCACCAAACAGCACCGTCTTGCATTCACACAGTCCACATCCTGCAGCTCCATGAAGCCACTGGAGCCCACCGGGACCCAGAAGCACTCCAGGGCCTGGACCCCAACACTTCCAGGGGCTCCATTACAGGGGCTGGGGCTTCTTTCTCCAGAAGCGTTGGGTTTTGCTCTCCCTCAGGTCTGAGCCCGCCCTGGGGAAGCAGCCACAGTAGCAGTCACCATTGTAGGGTGCAGGCCCGCATCTCTGTGCACTCCACCTGGCCTCAGCTTCACCTCCAGCCTCTGGATGGCACAGAGGAACTGGCGGTGCTGCAGGGGAAGGCTGAGTGCTGGAGCACAGCTGTTATTCAACCAAAGCAAAACACAAAGGAGCCGGAACACCACCAAAGAGCAAAAAACTAAAGCCATATGTGAACGAACCTCAGTAAGATGCTAAGCAGGGAAACAATCTTTCTCCTTTCTGGTTGGGAGAGCAGTGCTGATGCCAGTGGGGACTGAGACCAGCGAGGCTGCTCCCAGGAGCCTGGCTGGAGGAGGAAGAGCAGCAGTGGGAACAGTCACCATCCCTGGAGGTATTCAAGGTATGTCTGGATGTGGAACTGAGAGACATGGTTTAGTGGGTAATCGGTGGTAGGTGGACAGTTGGACCAGAGGATCTTTTGGAGTCTATTCCAACCTTGATGATTCTATGAACAGAGCCCCAAGAGCAGCTGCTGGGGTCCCAGTGCACACACATGCAGAAGGAGTGGTTAAGGACAAGTATCAAACCAGCCGAACTAGGTGTTTTATTAAATGTATGAATACACATTTTCAAAACAATCTGTGGTTTCACTGTTGCCTCCTCTAATCCGTGTTGCCCTCTCCACGCTGACAGTGGAGTGCATCACCCCAACAAACCTGGTTCATCTTAACAGGCACAGGGAAAGAAAAGCAGCCGGTATTTACAGCGGTTTGGGAACAACAGCAACTCACCCTCCTGCAGCCTCAGAGCACGCTTGGTTATTCTGCAGGGTTTAAAAACAAAACAAAACAAAACAAAACAAAACCAAACAACGCACATTATTCACATTATCCAACAGACTTGAGCCTGCACACATCCTGGCAGGCAGCGGTGCTACAGCAACATGAGCAGTGGAGAGTTCCTTGGCGTCCACGTGCCCGTCCATGTGTCTGTATATCTGTGTGTCCATCCACATGTCTGTGTGTCCACCCATGTGTCCATGCATCCATCCATGTGTCCGTGTGTCCATCCATGTGTCTGTCCCGGTGTCTCAGCAGCCACAGTCCCCTCCGGCTCCTCTTTGGGAACCGTGTCTGTTACAAGACACACTGTTCCATGCTTTATTTAAAAAATATGTGTTTATTTTGTTTTCCTTATAAGGTGAATACAAAAGTTAAAGCATGATTTGGGATTGAAATCAGAAATGGGGGGAAAAAAAAGCCTTCATGTCCCCAAATCACCGTGTGGTTTTTACAAATCTATAGTGGTACCTTCATTACTCCCACTATTTTAAAGTAACAGCACAGAGCAAAATGAAAAACCTCCAAACAAAAATTCGCAGATTCCACCATTAAAATATTTTGCATTTTTTGCCTTTTCTTTACAGGAAGGTTTCCCTTGTCACAAGTCCTTTCCACCTGACCTCAAAGCCACAGCGGAGCATGGGGACGCAAGCCCTGCATCGGCCAGCAAGCGGCCACCCTCAGCTCCTGGCCTTGGAAGTTACCACTTTAAGCAAGAGCAGCAGAAATATTATTCACATTCTTGCATCCAGGAGGAAGAGGTGGCTTGGGTTAGCACTGGCTCTGGGCTCTTGGCACACCTGGGGTCACCATGGCTGTGAGTCCACAGCAGGACTCAAGGGACACGATGGGGCTCTGCGCCTCATGAGAGCCCACACACGAGCCAAGCTTTGTGTTTCCCAGCCCAAACCTGGAACCGAAGAAGATACACAGCAGCCAGAGCTGTGCACCAAAAGGGCTTCTTCACTGCGCCACAGTGTGGGCAGGCTGTGATTACACTGGCAATACTTGCTGAGGCATTGTGGGGAGCCTCTGTGCCAAGCACCCCAAAACCTCACAGCCTGGCATCGCTTCCTTGCAGACACGTACAATGTATGCCGCACGTATTAAACAGAACACAGCCTGAATACACACCACAAAGAAATGATCTGCCGTTTTCTTGTTTTGTAATTTTTATGTAGATATTTAACCCTACACCTTTATCAAACATAGATAATGAGTTCTACCAACTAAAAAAAAAAAAAAAAATCAAGTAAAATTCCAACTTCATATAAAAGCCCCCTGCGCACACAGCTGCAGCACCATCCCTACGGCAGCAGGCAGGGAGGAGGAGCCAGGCATCATCCCACTTCTTTGCATGCAAGTTCTCTCTCTCGTTTTACAGTCTGTGAGTTTTAAACAATCAAAGAGATGTAATTAAAAAGTGACTGTATACACACATGTAAAGTCAGTGTTCCCAGAAAAAAGAAAACCAAACAAACAACAGACAACAGATTTTCCCAAACGTAGTTAAGCTCTACAGTGGGGGCCACGATGGAGCTGTGAGCTGCGCAGCATGAAGATGCAGTGCTGGGTTGGGTGCAGAGGACACGCGCCGGACCTGGCTCTGCACCACACTGGCATTCCCTGGTCTTTTGGGGCAGAAACCTGTACAGAGCTGGGGAGCGCATGGGTCAGTTTGCAACCAGACTGAGGAGTTGGAAGTTGGGGTGAGCACCACTCACAGCAGCCACAGGGCACAGTCTGTCGTTTCTGCAAGCCCATGAAGCTCACAGCTATCCCCCTCAGGAGGGGACAGAGCTGCAGGCAGCAGGGGGAAGGTGGCTTGTCCCCATGAAAGGCACAGGAAGGGTTGGTGTTCGTCACAGCAGAAAGCGCTTGGACCCTTTATTCTTCCCTACCCCAGCAGCTGAGCTCCTGCCCCAACTTTTCCTCGTGTCTGACACAGGCTCAGAGTAACTCAGGAGGCAAAGCAATTTGGTAATCAGCTAGAAGAACATCCCAATGTTGCACATTTGATCTTTTGTGTTTTTTAAACTACTACTGGAAGTTTTATTACAACAGCAATACTTCTTTTTGTTAAAACATTTTTCTAGTCTCGCACCAACTGGGTGGCTTAGGAAATAAACAACCAAAAAATACAGAACATTTAATTTAGGAAAATGTTATGGGGCTCCTGTGGGGGGAGGGAAGAAACAATAAAAGAAAAATCAAGTGAAAGCGCTACTCCACTGCTCTCTATAACGTCCAAATACCTTCGCTCAAAAGATGGGTGTCTGCTTCAGTACCTTGGGGGGAAAAAGGGGCGTTTTGGTGCAAAGAAGGGGGAGCCCCTCCCAAAAGGTGGCCGCGGCCTCTTCAGGCTGTGAAAGGGGTCTCTGTTCATGAAGGGCTCCCGGGGCCTGAAGTCTGCCCGTGGGTTCCTGACCATCATCCCGCCACGGTTCGCACCGTCTCTGTGAGCAGGGCCGATGGGGGTGACGCTGCGGGCTGTCCCCAGCTGCTCCCTGCCCAGGGAGGCCATGCCCACACCTTCACGAATGTGGCCCAGGGGCGCACTGCCATGGTCCCGCTGGGGCTGGGCCGACTCCCTGGTTCCCACATGCATGTTGAAATGCTCTTTCATTGTCCCTTGGTGAATGGTACCGTGCTCCTTGGGGAAGGCGCTGCTGCCGTGCTCCACGGCAATGGGAGGTGCAGGGAAGGGCACACTGCCATGCTCCCCTGCTGGCGGTGGCTGCGAGGGGAAGGGGACACCAGCATGCTCCCCAGGGACGGGAGGTGGTGGGGGCGTGGGGAAGGGTACCCCGGTGTGCTCCACAGATGGAGGTGGGGGCACGCTGTGGGGCAGTGAGAGAGGAGAGGAGGTTTCTTTTGAGAAGGGGTTGGTGTGATCCACAGGTGGGATGTGGGGAGGGACCGAGTGATCCCTCGGGAAGAGGCTGCCATGATCCTTGGGTGGCGCAGCTGGGGGCCCAGTGGGCGGACCAACTGGATCCCTCTGGAAAGGAGTTCCGTGCTCTATGGGAGGAGGCGGGATGGGAGGCGGCATGTGGTGGTCGAAAGCAGGGCTAAAGTTGTTTGTTCTGAAATTGTTGACACTCTCCTGAAATGGTGGCACGTGCTCCTTGTACTGCGCCTGAAAGCTGCCCATGCTGGGCAGCTCTGACACACTTGAGGGCCCGTTGTCAAAGGCACTCCCCGTGTTACTTATCTCGAACCACCCAGCCCTCGCCTCTCGCCCATGTCCTCTGCTTCCTTTCCCCAGCACTCGGATGGACTCCACGGTCTGGATGGGTTCCCCGGACATGCTCCTGCTTGACGCGTTGTGGTAGCCCAGTGTCTCAATGGGGGCTCCTTTCTCCTCGGTGCTGTCGGGCAAGTCCAAGCAGGATGATGACACCCTTGTTTCTATGCGGTAGTGCTCCTCTTGCTGCTGCTGCTGCTCTCCTTTGGAAACGCCAGTCTGGCCATGGCTGGATAAGCTAACCCCTTCATTTGAACTACCTTTAGAAATCTGGCTGAAATGCTTCTCCTCAGAGGGCTTACGAGATGCGTTTTTGAGCATGTTCTTGAATTCGATCGTGGATGTGGCGGAAATGGAAGAACCCAGTGACTTGTCCACGCTTGTTGTGGGTGGTCTGCCCGCAGGGCTGGAGAGAGTGCTTTGAGAAGGGAAAAGCGGCCGGTGGGAAATCGAGTGCGGCGAGTCTGGGTACTGCTTCTGCGAGAGGCCAGAGTGCACCACGGGTTTGGACAAACTGTTATGATTGGAGTCTGGTGTAAAAAAACCATCATTCTTGCTGGGCGAAGGGGAACCATCGGAGGTGGAATCGTTTCTCCTGAGGCTGTAGCTTCCATACATCCCTGGAGACGCTGACAGTGGGTCACAGTTCTCACTCTGATCAAGAACAGACCTCATCGACTGTGGAAAAGATGACTTCACGTTGAACTCCTGTGATCTTTGACTATAGCTTGACAGGACTGGCTGGTACTCTGCAGCTTCAGATAATTTACTTGATTTCAAAATAGATTTGGCGGGCTTCTTCTCCAGGTTTAACATGGCAGACGGCGGCGGCCCTGAGTAATCGAAGTCACGGTAATCTTCATCTTCCTGAAAAGACGTGTCTGGATAAAACTTCTCCTGAGAGGAGTCCATTAAAGAGGAGGGTATTTCCATGCTATCAGCAGACTGCTTGTACATGCCTGCTGGAGAATCTCTGCCTAGGCTGAAGGGCCGGTAGGTGCGTACAGAATTGGAAAGTTCTTGGGGGTATCCGTCATCCCTACTCTGAAGAGGTGACCTTGTGCTGCTGGGAGTAGAAGAACCAGGGCTCATGATTTTTGAAAGCAAAGAGATAGTGTCGACATTACTCGACGTTGGTTTGTCCATCATCTCATCCTGGGTGGGTGTCCCACTTCGCTCATCACGCACCGGTGTTCCATCCACATTGTCCATGGAAGTGCTGGTAGGACCACGCTGGAAGTCAGACGAGTGACTTTCTGTTGCGATGTTGGACCCTAGGCTGCTTAAAATTGGAATATTCAAGTTTAGACCACTGAAGCCAGGATTTCCCTTCAAGAAATTGTGTATCTTCATCTCCAGGCTTGGAGAAGGGGGTTCTGATTCCAGCTTTGCCTTTGAAATTTCAGAGGATTGACTCACTGAGGTGTCTGTCGTTAAAAGGGAAGAAGGACTGGTAGGGTGGGAACTGGAAAATCCCAGGGAATTGGTTGGTGGCTTAAAACTAGAATTTGAAAGCCCTGCGGTATGTCCAGTGGGAGTCTTATTAACTGAAGTTGATGAAACCTCAGCAGTTGAGGAATTTGGAGAGTAAGCAAAATTTTTGGACATAAAAGACTGAGTGCTGGAAGGAATATTTCTTCCCTTCATGCAGGGAACAGTTGTGTTGGCTGGTGATGCTGAAGTGCTCTGTGATGCAGTTTCACTTGACTGAATGGTATTTCCAGCAACACTCTGAAGTAAGGATGACAAACCTGGAAAAAAGAACATTGCATTCAGATATTCAGGTAAGAGGCAAGATAATTTGAACTACCGTCAAGGTAAAGGCAAAAGATTTCTGTATTTGTATTACAGATGTTCCTTAAAACTACTTCATGTTTTAGCCAGGAAAATAACTGAGTTTTGCCGTGTTAATATTGATGTTAGTACCACAGAGGAAAAATATTTGCCAGAGGCTCAAATTAATCTATAAATTAGAACGCACATATGAGTAAGTTGGGTAATAACTCATCCTGGGTTTGTAGTCAAGTATAAAAGATACATACTGCGCTACTGAGCAGGGTTGCAGAAGCAGCAACAGCACCTTTGAAAAGTTTTCTGCTATAACTTTTAAAAAAGCTCTCTCAGAAGCACAAAGAAACTACAAAGACATCACTTGTTCTCCTGTCACATCCACTGTTCTTCCAGTGCCCTTAGGTCATGCCAAAAATATACAGATGTAAAGAAAGATAATAAAACGTTGTTCTGTAATACTTGCTACTTGAGAAAGTCATCTAAGTTTGCCAGAAACTTAACACATTTGAAATAAGTTCTTCTCCCTTCATTTTTGCTGTAGGAGTGCACAGCAGCACGTCAGTGCTGACACTGCCATAAAATGGACAGTTAGACAGTCACTCAAAATCCACTCCAGTACCTTGCAATGCTGGTGCAGTCTGAGTCTGAGTTTTGGAGAGAGCAGACAGAATACTTTCAGGAGTTATTTCAACTTTGGAGAGAATGTTTGCTAAAGGATTTGAAGGAGTAGATGGAGTCCCCATTGCAGGAGTCTTCAGGCCACTAGTAAGAGCTGTTGGGCTTGTTGGGGTTCCGGGAGAAGGTCTTGATGCAGGACTGACACCTAGGATGGAAGCATACACTGTTCACATATATTGATTTGTTAACAGATGCTTCTTTGGCTCACGCTTCCCACAGATACAGTTGCAGCAGAGTTCCAGTAAGCGTGAGCAAGGAGAGGCTTGCGAAGCCAACAGTCATGTTAAAGAGACTCAGCCAGATCTTTAAGTAACCAAGCATTGACCTTTATTTTGCAACAACTTTGCTTTAAAAGATTACAAAGAAAAGCTCCATTACCAGCTCCTCAAAAGCAAACACCTGTGCTAGTACCACTTCAGCACTCACCTGTGTTTTTCATTACAGAAGTTAAACTGCTAAGAATGGAGCTAATCTTTGCCAGGTCAACATTGGCGAGGTTGGGCAGTGCCAGCACTGGTGATGCAGGGACAGGCGCTGCGCTCACCACCTTCGGAGCCAGAGGAGCTGAGGCAGGTGTTGTCACCACCACTGAGGTTGTAGCTATGGCAGCAGTAGACGGCACCACTTTGGGGGTATTTTCAGTCTTCACAGGTGCTGAAGTTGGAGCAGCTTGCTTCTCCTTCCTCTCTTCCACTGCATCATGGAGAGCAGGGGAAGAAGAAAACAAGAACAGAATTATCACTCCGTCTTTAAAGGATTAATCCGGGTACAGGATTTTCATCGTGATCCCCATTTAACCCATGGCAGGAAATTAAGTGATTCCCTCAGGTTACATCAAAAAGCATTTTCATGAGTAGCTTGGGAGACTGGAATAATCACAAACAGATCGTGACTTCTCCGCTGGCGTTGGAGGACTGGTGCAGGGAACTGAAACCCAAGTGCTCCATCCAGAGCCCAACGGTGGTTTTACACCAATTTCACATCACAAAGGAGGCTCGAGAAGGGTGTTTTGTCTAGATGTAATTCCCACACAACTACTCTTGCTGCTCCCACAGAACATACCAATAATTTTAGACGTATCATCCTCCACATCAGAGAGTTCCATGTCCTCCACATCCCGATTATCTGTCACAGGCTCCGGAGATACCGGCTTGCGGCTTCCAACTGCTGGAGAACGAGAGTTATCCTCTTCCCCCATTCCCTGAAAGGGGGACTCAGAGCCTGTTGGAGATGGGGCATCCATACTTGGAGAAGGGACAGGAGACTCCTCTGGATCAGGAAGCGTTGCTTTCAGTTGATCTAGCTTTTTCTTCAGATTGCTCACTCTGTTAGCAAATGTTTTATAAGCCTGAGACATAAAAGACATTGAACTGAGTATATATACATATATATTTGTAGAAAGATAACATCTCAACTACACGTACAACAGAAATAGAACACATTCTTAAAAATATTTCGGTTTTCAATTATCTATACCCTACAATGAAAACACTGCAGTAAGAATTTGTATCTTCAGTGTGACTTGCAAGAGCAAGGAACACAAAAAGGGGATGATAAAAGTATTTTCCAGTGACTTAAACCAGCTTTCATAAAAAACATTTTTTAACAAATAAATTCTCTCAGTTCATTCATCTAGTTCTTATACTGGTAACACCTAATGTGACTTCCAGAATTCAGGATTTGTTAGAAAAAGCACAATTCTCCCCGTCTTTCAAAAGCAACGCACAAGGTAATAACTCAGCTTCTGACCCATGAATTTTTGTAGTTTCCTTTTCACAGAGAGATGATGCATTTTCCAGCCTCTAGTATGCCTAGCAAAACACAGGCAAATATCAGTCTGCATGAGAAAGGTTGAGGAAACTCATACTTACGTTTGCTACCACCTTAACTTCCTTATACTGTGCTTCATAAAATATACCAGCATTCTCTAGGGCTTCAGTTAGTGAGGGGCCATTTTTCACTTGCTTGTCTAAACCATTTACAAACTCTTCCAGCTTTGAGCTTGCTTCTTCAAACTCCTTGGAAAACTTCTTTCCTCCTGTTTTGTCTAGAAGGAGATTAACATCACACAAATAAGCTGTCCCAGCAACTGGGAAGTTCAGACACCAGGCACTGAGCACTGTACCGTGTGCTCCCCGGACGACTCCGTTCATTGACCAGTATCAACAAAGCCCTGCCCTGGGCATGCAAAGCATAGCTGCGAGAAGCATTCATTCATGCACCACTCTGAACAGGCTGCAAACTGCACGCAGGGCAATACTGATACCGTGGCACGGAAACCACTGCAGCATCTTGGGAGTGTAAACTGACACATATCATCCCTTGCATGTGAGAAGTTCTATTGCATGAGAAACAGTGTAATATCAATTCAAAAAAGACATTGTAAGAGGCCAAGTTGCAAGCTGTTTTTGTTGTTTTTCAACAAGTTGTGATTAATGATAAAGAAAATTAAAGACAGAAGTGTAAAATCTTACTCTTTCAATTATCCAGAGAACATGCTTTCATTTTGGAAGAGGCAAATATCTAAAGTTCTGTTGTTCCCTCATTATCACATCATAAGGGTTCACAACATCTAAAAGGTATCATGACTGTAAGTGACAACTTTCAAAGGCTGCAGTCACGGATTACCAAGCAAAGCAAGAGCTATTTGCAGTTTTACAATGAAATTTCCTGTAATATGGACTTACTATCTCTGACCACTTCCTTCTAATAAACATGCCTTGATACCAGACTCACAGTTGGCATTCTCAAACAGTAGCAATAAATGTCTTTACTTAGAATATTAAATCTGAAATTATTTAAGATGTACTAAACACATTAAGAAGACTGCATGCTTTAATGATGTGTGAGGGCACATGTGAATGGTACAAAGTAAAGCTTCATCATTTATGCCTTCTCTTTAGCTCTGTACCAGTGCTAGTTTCTACGTGAAGGTTCAAATTAAGTATTTTAGGCACCTGCTTAGTGCTTCTTAACTGCACAGACACAGTCCAATTTCTGGCCTAAGGCTCAGCAGAAATTATGAGTTCCTAAAACTCTTAAGAGTACATATTTGTGCTTCCTTTGATTCTATCAGTTTTTATACATTACACGCTAGCTTTACCTTTTAAGCATTTAAGTGTTTCAGTGCTGCATACATCCACTCTCATAGTGGAAAGCTGCTTCTCTTTCAGTTCTATCTGGTCTTCCGAGCGCTTATATAAGAGCAATTCATCAATGAGAGACTGTGGCTGAAAAATCAAATAAGAAAAGCATCCTCATCACATTCCGCAGAAGAGAACTCTCTGCTTTGCAAAGCTAACATCGCAGACCTACTTCAACAACCAATGGTGCTTCATTTCAAGACCATTTCTGAATTTAAGCTAATGCAGAAATATACTACGATTTTTAACCTGGTGTCAAACAGATCAGCTAACTCACGCTGAGGCATGGCCAGCAATTCTGCAGGGCTTCTGACTTGGCTGGGGTGGTCAGAAGTAAGGGACAGACTTTTTTTTTTTTTTTTTTTTAAATAATAATAAAAAATCATTGCCTTTACTAGTGAGCTTGCTTTTCAGTAACATATTCATTCAGGGCACCTAATTTAGATAAATTTACTGCCACAAACTCCTCAGCCACCCTAAGCTTTATCTTTGCTAAGATGACCTGCCCATACGCCTTGGCTGGCACCATCCATACAGCCAACCCTTCCATGTGCAGCGTGTATGGATTTCACACTGCTCCTGAGAAGGCAAACTGTTCTCTTGCACCAGGTTATTCCAAACAAAAATCAGTTCTTCTGCAGGGAGCCTTCATGCCTCTCAGAATGCTTTTCAGCTGCCCCATTTTCCCAAACAGTACACAGAAGGGGTCACAGCCCTAACAAAACTTGCAACTGAAATGCCTAGCAGCCAATATACACCAAGAAACAAAAGAACACTGAATACTAGAGCTCTGACCAAGCTTATGCTGCTGGTGGACATAAGCTACACAAAATTTACAGCCTAAGGACAGAGGTAAGTGCAACAAAACATTTCCACTAGCAAACTTACTCTGAATTCAGCAACAATCTTGGACTTCAAAGCAGCTTTGGGGTTTGTGGATGCTGCTGGAATAAAGAAAAAGTATAAAGAAACCAAGGAATTACATATTGATGCTAAACAAAACTCACAAAAGGCAGCCCTCATTAAGGTACGTCAGCATAACTCAACAAAAGCCTCATAGACTGTTGTTACTCATTGCAGCTTTCCCTCCACACAAATGTCCCTCAATGCTCTAGCTTTCCATTAGCTAGATTGTCTGTGATTGAGGCCAACAAATTATACTATCACTTTATAGTTTTTATGTGCTATGAAAGTTTACTGCGCATACCTTTTTCAGCTCTGCTGTTGACCTAGACAAGGTTTGTCTAGCAGCCCTATCAGATGACAGTTTGTAACTCTCTACAAGGAAGACAGTAATACTTCCTAAATGCCAGACACACAGATCATTATTTCCTTATGACGTAGTCTTCCTTTGCTCTTTACTAGGCTTAAGCAAGCTCTCAACCTTAAAAATAAATTCCTACACTCCTATTTTCATATATTTCTAATGTGGTGGGGATGGATGGAATCCCACTATCAGGAGATATTAAATCGATTTGTTTCTGGACAAAACAGGAGAAACATCTGGTAAGAAGTGAAATGCTACATCCTTCATCCATGATGAATATAGTGCACTTTTGCTTGGGAAAGCAGCTTGTGATGTTAGCCAAGAAATAAAAGCTTCCAAACGCTTTTGTTAACCTTCTGATCTCAGCATCTGTACACACAGGTGTATGCTGCATCTTAACACCTAATGTTCCATCATCCTGCTTTACTGAGCATTTAAGGCTTTAGTGTATAGTAACATTAGTAAGACTGTTGTATTTTGTGCATTTCGAGCTAGACTGCATTTCTGGTAATGCTGGATGGAAAAGGTCATTATCTGCTCTGTTAGCTTCCAGTTTTCTTTTATCCTATCATCTAGTCTGCTGTTGAAGATGTGTTCCTAAGCATGCAGGTAGTGTCCACCATGCCTTCCGGCTGCCAACGTACATGGTTCTGTCTGTCTTCTCCTCCTGCATCCTCCATCTCTGCACAGTCTAACGCCAGTTTCCAAGAGGTTTCACCTGATCTTTCCTCTACCGTTCATAATCACTGCTCTCAAAGCCTTTTTTTGTCGTTGTTTTTTTTCCCCCAAACTTCACTCCTTTAAAAAGTGGTTCTCTAGCAACAACTCCTTGGGTGCTTTACATATTAGTCTGTAAGGAGCTTTACAAGCCTGGAAGGTGCATGCTGGCTTGTATTTTAGTCCAGGTACTTTGCCCATTTGGGGCTATCCTTTCTTCTCTTCCTCAAGAAGGCATTTTTTACATTAGTTCAGAGAGTTCACATTGTTTCCTTACTTTGAGATTTCTTCCACGGCTTATTCGGTTGTTTGCTCAGAGTTTCTTTCAGCTGCTTCTGAGTTTTGAAAGTGGTACCTGGAAAACATTTCATTTTTTGCAGTCTGGCATTATGGGATTCCTTTTAAGAATCTGGTTTTGATGCCATACGGTTGTATGGTAAAAGAGTGAACAAATTTGTTTTAAAATACCTAGACCAACTTCCTTTGATGAGCTGCTGGATGCCCAAGAGAACCTAAGTTTACTCAGGGATGCAGCAACTTGTGGGATGGTCTTCCATTTTTAAATCAGGTTTCTGTTTGCCCTTGCACTAAGGCAGTTCAAAAACCACAGTAATGTCCAAAACGAGAAGGAAAAATACAGCGAATCTAGCAATAAAGCTCTACCACTTGGCTCTTTAGATAGGCTTTTAGAAAAATGAGCATTCAACAGATAAGTAATGCAAGTTGGAAAAACAGCCACGACACCTAATTTGCAAATGATTTGAAATATGTTTGCTTTAAAATTATAGAAGCTAGCGATTTCAGGACATATGCATACACTTCACTTCTCAACATGTAATCTTCAACTAAAGCCTTTTCATGTGTCAAAACCTGAGCCCAAGTTAGTGTATTTCTCCTGCAATGACTACAACTGGCTCTTTGAAACCACAGACAAGGATTTCCTGAAGTTCCTTTAGCAGTCAATGAGGTAACCAAATAGTGCAGAAACATGGACCAATTTCCTTCAATTTAAGTATCTGAGTGTTGCCTAATGTCTGGTCGAAACTGACTACTCATGCTTACAGTTAGTGAGTCCAGGTTTTAAGCAGAGATCTCTTAGTAAGTACTCAGGGACATATAGGCTACTTCAACCGCCAGCTTTGATTCCAGTCTGTTTCCTATATGACAAACATTAAGAGCAAAACCAACTCGCAGCTGAGACTCAGCTCCAGTTTAAGTACTCATACTCAAAGGACGAGCCAGAGACTCAGGTCCTCTACTAGGACACAATGTTCAGGACTTCCAAGACCACATACACTCCTGTCGATTGTACTCTCAGCTGGAACAATTTCAGCTTATGCTAGCGAATTTGGAATTGTCTTTAGAAAGGTACAAGAAACATGAAGCAGATAAATTCAGTGCTCCTCACAACATTTCACTATCTTTAATTTTTCTGGTTCGCACAAATGTAGAAAGACCACATGTGCACAACAAATACATTTTATTCAGTCATCTCAGAAGTTTTCTTTAACCTTATCAAGCTCACCTAATAGCTTGTAAGTTAAGAAATATGAAGGGCAAACAACTTACTCAGAGCTTCTTTTAGTGCCAAAATAGTTTCTTCAGGGTATACATTTCTGTCCTCCCAGATTTTGAAGATTCTTTCTATAGATTTGGAAACTGATGGATCCCTGAAAAAGAGCATATTGGCTTTTCTTTTCACATGCACTTCTCATGATTTTAAAATGATTAATATAAGCAATTCTATGTTTAAATCAAAAGTTTAAAAGATCTTTCAGATAGTGGTTATCTACCCAGATGAGGACTAATGCCACTGCAAGGTATCCCAGAGAAATCCAAGCCAGAGTTTGAGATGTTTAGAACACAGAGGAGAAAAAATACCACATTTTTTGAGACAATTAAACTTCACACTGTTACTTACTTCACTAATGAAGCTGCTTCAGGAAGCACTTCTGCAAACGTATCACGGAATACAATTGCGTTTTTTCTCTTGCAGTTCTGTATGACATCGTTGGCCAAGTAAAAAAGATTCAATCGATGAGGAAAGGCAGCTAAAGACAGAAAGAAAATTCAGATTCATCATCAGGTAAAAGAAGTAACGTCCACAGCATTTCTAACATAGTTTTAAGGGCCTGCTTTTGTTTTTATTCAGGTTTTCTGTCAATAGCATGTCCAACTTGCCATGTCAATGGCAAGTTCAAATCAATGGTAAAAATTGGGAACTAGAGAGGACAACTTCCAGAATTCCTCAAAAGTAAACATCATTCCTAGTAATGCTGGGTCTCTGTTCTGACTTGGGCTCAGAGAGAATACAAAAAAAAGTGTTGACCCTGGGCTGTTCCTATGTCTTCCATGCTACAAAAGAGACCTTATGACCAGACAGAGCAGCAGCACCAAGGCTAAGAAGTCAAACACACCATGGCATTACCTTTCACAGCCCCTCCTGAAGTACAGTTTAACAGACGCCAGACACAAGCTTTTGTGCAGTGCACAAAGGATCCAGATCCATGTCCCTTCTCCTCAAGATACTTATTTCTCCAAAATGCTTCCCGTGTTCTTGCTGTTCTGGCATTTATCTTGCCACCTGAACCTCTAACTGCTACATCTCCAGACAACAATACGCCTGCAGAGCTGCTCTCATTCAAAACATCTAAACCAAACTTATCTTATATTCAGTTCCAAACTCAGCTTTTCATCAAACCTTTTCTTAAACTGGGCAGTAACAGAGGTTGTAGCACAGTAAGCTGATGCTAATTAACTTCACTTAATTTAACTATACAACATTAGGATTTAAATATAGAAATGGTGACAATATACTGCTTTGCTTCATATTCCCATGAGCTCTGACAGACTTCCACCTCCCTTGGGTTTCCCCCTTTGGGCTGCATCCTGGTTGCTTCAGCAGTGTGTTTGATCCCTCTGGCTCTTTAGGACCCAAGCAATTTGGAGCGGGGGCAGTCTGATGCTTTGCTGAAGTCACTGAATGCCAGCTGCACTGCCTGCCCTGTCCTCGTGGGTGATTCCAGCCTCTTCCAGCAATGAGGTTGTTACTCCTGATTGCTCCCACCTTCACGTTTTCAGCTGGGAAGCACTCAGACCGGTGCTCTCAGCGCAACCCCTGACCTGCAGCATTTGGCTTTTACAACTTGTTGCAGAAAAACCCAAACCCACAACACAGGTCAACAAAAAAACCCACCGTGGCAACTCCATCTCTGCAAATGCCTGCTGGCTATTTCCAGAAGCTGGTGCTTTCCTGCTCCAAGCCAACCAGAGAGAAAGCCACAATTTGCATCAAACTCACTCACACCTTATGTTACACCCAAGAAAACATTTCACACACACACTATATTGCAGCTGACAATACGCTAGCACACTTTTATTGGAAAGTGAATGGTAAATATAATGCCTCTTCTCCTACACTCATTTCTGACACAGAGAAGCATCAATGGCCACCAAGGTAATTATTGCAGTGCTCCAGGCTCTGGCCTTCCCCTCAGCAGAAAGGGATGGCTATACCAGCAGAAATATGGGGATAGCTGATTTTTAGCATATTGAATGCTACTACTTCAGTGGCCTTACTGTAAAGCAGACAATCTCCACTCATGAATGACACAGCACTTTTGCACACTAAAAGCCACGCCGACATGAAGCTGGGCAGGAGACACTGATGCTTTGCAGGAGTGCCCACCACACAGCACTCTCACACTAAATCGCACCTTTTTGGCAAAAGGGCTTCAACCAGGGCTAAGGAAATAGCACAAAGAAAGCTAACCTGGGTGCATCGGCCATCCCTTTCATGGCAAGCAGCCATCTGTCTGGCAAACGAGCATGTCTGAGAAGTGCACACAGCAAACTCACTTAAAAAGCCTGCACCAGCAACATATCAACTGTGTAAACTCTCCACAGGAACACATCAATGTACCCATATTAAACAATGAATTGTTTTACGAGTCCTTAATATATACACAAACTGTTTGCAAGTCGTTAGCTCAGAAGAAAGATCTTCCACACCTCTGGCAGCCCCTATAGGCAACGGTCAGGCATTGCTGCATGCCACCAGGCATGGAGTGCCTGCAGCACCAACACATCCTTCTACAGCACCCAAGCAGCTTTTCCCCTCAGAATTTGCTCCATGAGCACTGTCAGCTGACTTTGCTGAAGATACTTTTCACCTTTCTTGCCATGCCGTGTATGTGCTCCAATACTGCTATTGCAGCTACAGCCATGTAGCTGAAATACTGATGTTCCAGAATAAACTTTGACAGCAACAAACATGGTGAGTCCAAGGATTTGCTAACAGAAACAATCATTTCCAACCTTCATCTTAGGAGTGCTTACAAGGCAGATTAGGTTTTATTTTGACAAACATTCTGATAGAATACCCAAGAAGAAGAGGCACACTGCACTGTCCTCCCTGCTGGAATCCAACCACAGCAGTGGCTGCACGCACCTGATTTCTGAAACAACTTGGAACAATTTCAGCTTCAATAATCTATCAGATAATCATTAAATCACAGAAAAAAAATGCTTTGATACAATTAAAACCCAATCTACTACAGCAGCCTACTGCTATTTCAGCCTCTGGTCACTGGATGCTCTTATCTCAGTTATGTTAGTCACTGACATACACCACTACCTTCAGTTCTTATTACATAATTCAAAGCAGGTGTTGAAGATACACCAACCTTTGATTTAAACAGTTCAACCTGTACACAGCCTTCCAATACAGCAGACAAACTCAGAACCAACTTTAAGACAAACGTCACACGTGGCTAACACCGAGCATCGTCAGCTCCACCACTTCTTGTGCTGAACCTCAGCACAATTAAAATCATCCCCTCAATACAGATCTAATATTTTTGTAACATAACCCATCCAGGCTGCACAGTAGGAAGAATCTATTCCAAAGAAATACCTAGCAGCATGCTGTGTAACCACTGTGTGAGTTGCACAAAAGCTGTGTGAAGGAAACGTGCCTTTTGCTCCAAGGTGCACTTCGTACGAGGCAATCCCAGCCACATCTGACGAATAAGCACTCCTCCATCATCCTTCAGGCTGCCTCAGCTCAAATGGGAAATACATACAGGTAGCAGGAAAGGATGACTGAGAACAGAGCCAGGTGCACAGCCTCCTGGGTGCACTGCCAGCACCCAGGGCAGACCACAGCTCTGAGCTAATCTCCAAAAGGAGCATGCCCATTACTGAGTTGTCTTCAGGACTTCTGGCTGGCTAACAGCTGACCACAAGCCTGCAGTGTGCCCTTATGGCCAGGAAGGCCAATGGGACCCTGGGGTGCATTGCACAAAGCAGGGCCGGCGGGGCCAGGGAGGTTCTCCCCTCTGCTCTGCCCTAGGCCCAATGCTGGGCTCCCCTGTTCCAGGCAGATGGAAACTACTAGAGATAATCCTGTGGAAGGTGCAGAGACGGTAGGGGCCTGAAGCATCTCCTAATGGGGAAAGGCTAAGGGGATCTGATCAGTGCTGATCAATATCTGGAGGGCAGGAGGATGGGGTCGGGCTCTGTTTGGTGTTGCCCAGCAACAGGACAAGGGGCACTAGGCACAGCCTGGAGCCTAGGGAGTTCCATCTGAACGTGAGAAAGAACTGCTGTGCTGTGATGGTAGGTGGCAGAGCACTGGAACAAGCTGCCCAGAGAGGCAGGGTGGTCTCCTCTGGAGGTACTCCAATCTGCTTGGACACTTTCCTGTGCACCCTGCTCTAGAGCACCTGCTTTAGGGGAGAACTGGACTGGAGGATATCCTGAGGTCCCTTCCAACCCCTACAGTTCTGTGATTCTTTCACTGAGCTGAAAAAGCTCGGTGAAAGAATCACAGAACAAAAAGAATCACAGCCAAAGCTCTTGGCTCTTCAGTCAAGTTACTGCAGAGATGCGGATGTTTTCTCAGAGGTGCGACACATCATGAAGCTCTTGACCAATGACCACAGCAACTGCAAGCTCACATTCAGAGCAGCCTTAACCTGGGAGGGGGGAATGTTCATGCCAGCGACAATGCATTTAAATGCCAGCATCAATCCATGCACAACCAGAGGCAGGGACACCAATTACCTCCTGTCCTGCAGGCCTCTAACTTAGAGAGGATGAAGAACAAAGAAGCCAAACTCCTTCCAAACGCTTGACTGCTTTTTGCAAGCCTCCCACAATAACCCTCCCACCACCACCACCACAGTGTAACACCAGCATCATTCTACAGACATCACATAATAATTGCCCTACTTTATAGTTTCACACTCCTTCACTTCATGGAGATGCATACTTCAAATAGATGAACACCCTCTCCCCCAATTAAGCACATGCACCACCAAGATGCAGCCACTGAGAACCAAGAATAATGTACCACAATAGAGAAAAGCAGAAAACAACAAACTCAAGCAACAACATAACCAGGAGTTGCAGTGCAGCATCGCAGTCATCATCAACGTTTGCTGTAGCACCTTGGATAAATGGTTAAGGAAGAACCAAAAGAGAAACGAGGAGGGCCATGAGGTGCTGAGAAATCCTCACTAACAGGGATGCACCACGGCAGCCTTGGAACTGTTCGTACAAAACTAAACCAAACACAAGTCCAGCCTGGTACCAGTGCATCTGGGGTAGAACCCAACAGCTTATAGCAAAAGGGCTGACAGGGCAGAAGTAGAGCATCAATGGCTCTGAAAGAGAGAACAATTACTTCTGATGAACCTGGCAACAGGGGCTAATGAAGGAGCACAAATGAGAAGGAAGGTAAAGTGTCAAAGAATCGCACTAGAAAAGGGAATTGGGAAGCCTGGAAGCTCCCTGGAGTGGAGGAGCAGAGTAGAACCACCTCCCCTCCCAGCTCAGGCTGCCCAGGGCCCATCCAGCCTGGCCTTGGGCACCTCCAGGGATGGGGCACCCACAGCTTGGGGCAGCAGTGCCAGGGCCTTGCCACCCTGAGTAAAGAATTTCCTCCTCACATCTGACCTAGATCTCCCTTCTTTAAAGCCATTCCTCCTTGTCCTACCTTTATCAGACCATGTAAAAAGTTGCTTTCCTTCCTGTTTATAAAGCTCCCTTCAAGCACTGCAGGCTGCAATGAGGTCTCCCTGGAGCCTTCTTCAGGCTGAATACCCCCATCTCCCTCGGCCTTTCTTTGTACGAGATGTTCTCCAACCTCTGAACATCCCTGTGGCCTTCTCTGGACCTCACGCACCATCTGGTTGTACCCTTTGGGCCCAACATCTGACAGATTGCCTGATGCGATGCGATAGCAGGCTTCACCAAGACAACACAGCACAGGCAGCACCTCCTCGCTCTCCACGCCACAGTAACTCATGTTATGCCAAAACGCACGTGTGCCACTGAGCCGCCACAGGGGCTCAGCACAAAGTACAGCAATGCTTTAGAATCAAAGTATTATCTCCATGATACTACAAAGCTTACTTTAGCTCCTCCAACACACAAAACCTTCACACATCAGCTAGGCAGCAGGGATAACTCAGCCTTGTTTAGACTTGTGAAAACATTAACTTTTCCACTCTTGTACCGGTTGCTGGCACTCATCAAAACTGAGTTTTGGCACCTAATACATTTTTTTCTTATTCATGTTTATGTCAGACTCCACTTCCTGTGGAACAGGATGGTGGTGATCCCTTAACTCCACGATGCTGAACACATATTTCCCCGAACTTCTCAACATAATGCGCTACAACAGCTTGGGCCAAGCGCAAACAGAATTTAGGAGGCTCAAGGTACCACAGTTCAGCTGAAACAACCCATCTGATTTGCTTTAAAGCAAGAGGTGATGCTAAGCTGAAAGCCTGCCCAGGAGCCATGCGATGCCAAAAGATCTCTGGGTAATCACACCTCAGAGGATGTCAGATCTCAGTGCACTCCCTGAAGTTGGGTTGGGAACCTCTGGCAGAACACCACAGCTACACCTCACCTCTGCAGCCCAGGCTGCGCGCACCCAGCCAGGCCTTGCAGCCAGCCCTGGACTTTGGCAGCGTGCAGCCAACAGCTCTCTGCCATGAACGCTGCACAGCCACCTCCTTTCCAACTGCACCTCTCCCTGACACCGGCACAAACCATGACAGCATCACAACACTACGTAGTAAGTACAGGAGACGTCTTTGGAGCACAGGACTTTCCGAAACGCAAGAAATGGGAAACCCTCCCTCAATTTCAAGAGAGTTTTAACAGGAAAGGGAAACCCGCAGCAGCAGGAGCCATCTCCTTTCCCTTGGATGCGGGAGTTGGCCGCATCCACCTCCCGGCTGCCAGGCAGCCCGAACGAGAAACGGCCCCCGGCCCCGCTCCAAGAGGGCCCGTCCCGAGCGGTGCGGGAGGACACGGCCGCGAGGGAGGGGACGGGGAGAGAAGGGGCGGCCCGGCCGCTGCCCGCACTCACAGCGCCGCAGCCACTTCATCCAGTGGTAGACGATGGTGCTGTGGTGCCGCTTGTTCTCCAAGCACCACGAGGAGAGGCCCTGGATAGATTCCATGGTGTTGGTCACTGCCTGCAGCTTTCTATCGAGCGAGGCCTCCAGCGCGCCGGCCGAGGAGGACGCGGCCGAGGAGGAGGCCCTGCCGCCGCCTCCGCCGCCCGCCGCCATCTTCCTGCCCTGTTCGCCCAGGCGGGGCTGCGGGCGCGCGGACGGCGGCGGCGCTCACCGCCCTCACAGCCCCGAGAGTGCCGTGGCCGCTCAGCGGCGCCTCAGCCGCCTCCCGTGGTGACGGGAGGGCCCGGNCACCCCAGCAAGGTGCATGCGCCGACCCGCCCGGCGTCCTCCCTCCTTTCCGCGCCTGCGTTCTGCACGGCTGCCCCCCGCAGCGCGGCGCTGGACTCCCAGCGGCCCCCGCGGCGCAAGATGGCGG
>WBMW01002264.1:183778-199816 GCA_013396635.1 Penelope pileata
CAGGGAGGTGGGGGCAGGGGCGGGGAGCGAGGCGGCCCTCGCCGGCCCCACACCGACGTCGCGGAGAGGCGACCCCGCTCCTGAGGCCGATTAGCGGCCGCGGTGGCCGTCTACCCGCGCTGCCCCCGGACAGCGGATGGGTGCGGTAGCGGCGCGGTCACTCGCCGGCCCCCCCCGCGCGCAGCACCCGCCCCCCCGCCGCCATTTTGTGCCAGGCTCCCTCACACGGCCCTCAGCNAGCCTGCGGCTCCACGAAGCTGCCCAGAGAGCCGGTAGCGGCCGAGCTTCCCTTCCCGGGGCGCGCCCGCGCTGAGACGAAGCTTTGGTTAAAAGGCAGATCTCCAATCCGCGCTGCTCCCGCCCTCCCAGGAGTCCACATAAACTGAACGCAGCTTGAGCTTTTAAAAAAAAGTTTATTACGTAAATATAGGATGTGGGCTAAATCCCCGTCTCCTACTCTGCTTTACAAACACCATGTGCTCCTNTGGGCCCCTCAGCCCCCAGCTGAGGCGTTCAGACTTTGGGCTGAAGCCACGGAGTTGGCTCCCGAGGGGCTTCGAAAACAATTCCTGCCTCTCTACTCCAGAACAATGCTTTCCAGAGAAGGTAAGAGACACTAAAGCGCAGGTGGGGGCGGCCTGGCTGCTGGGTGTCAGCAGACATGCCACCATCTCCAAGAACTGAATTTATCCAGAAAACAAGTGTGACTGATTTGTTTTAAAAAATATTTCTTTAATCATATGCGCTGTACTGCGGAGAGTAGAGGGGAGAAAGGGGTTGTCCAAGTTCCCACGAGGTATTGTTCTCAAATGAAGAGGGGTGCTGGGGCAGCAGCACCCTCAGTCTGTGGATTCCAACACAGACTCGCTCAGAGCCAGGTCCCAGTAGTGCTCTGCTCCATGCTTTTTAAAGTGCTCCCGTGCCATGTTTTCAGTGGGGCACTGCTTAAATTTCATTTCTCCAAAGCTGCGATCCTTTGCTGTGCCCTGAATGGAAAAAAAGGACACTTTTCAACATGTCAACTGAAACAAAACTGAATGACTTGAGGAAACTGAGCATAGATGTTTTTACAGAATAACAAGCAATTAGCCAGACTGTTGCACAAGCATGGGTTATGAGCATCTACCCTGCACAGTGTAATTCTGCTACAGTTTAAGAAACGTGTACAGTCAGATCAGTAGATTTTCATTTCATACAAAGCTGCAGAACAACTCTCATTACTGCCTCAGCTGTTCTGTTAGGCAGGGTTAGCTTCTGCCTCACCTAAGCCCCCAAACTCCTATTGAACTACAACTGCCACTCACCTCCCAAACCAGAGAGCACTTGTTTGTTTTCTTAACAGACTCTTCATCAGACTCGTCATCGTCTGGGGGGTGGGGGAAAAAAAATAAATAATTATAGTCCTGCAGAACCCCCCACTGCTGCTTCACCAGCCCCTACCAGCCCCTGCGCTGCACAGTGGCAATTACAGCTGCCATCTTAAGCATTTGCCCTGCCAAACTCCAAAACACTCTGATGGTTACCTGGCGCCCCGGGCCTGGCTTCCCAGTGACCATCTAGGCCCCTTGATTTTGTACAACACTCTAACAACACTTAGAAATTGCAGGATATCCTCCACAAATGCACACCACAACATTTTTTGCCCCTCCAGCACTGATGCATTCATCACAGATTGCTGCATTTCAGTTAAAACTGGTCTCCTTTGCAAAACTCCAGAAAAGCTCTTCCTCTCCACAGCTATGAGATGACCTCCTTCCCCACAGTGTTGTACACTTACCCTCTCCCTTTGTGTTTGATGTTTGTTCATCCCATTTTATTCGATGAAGCATAAGACGTTTGAATTTCTTCTGTGCTTTCGGGCCTGGGGAGAATTGAGACTCACATTCACAGAGTACCTTAACCTTCAGTTTTTAGGAGATTCTAAAAAGCAGCAGAAGCCAAACAACACCCACAAACACAACTAAGCCTTTCAGAGCACACACAGCTGACCAAGCACAAGTAAAGAAAAGCCACTCCCTTCTAGCACTAACAGTCCCTGCTGGCCTTCCCACAGCTGTTGCCGCAGTTCTTAGCTCCAGGCCACCTCAGGTTTTCCTGCTAGCAGACAAACTCCTTAACACCTTGCAAAAACATTTAGAACCATGCCAACTCTAAGTAACCACACTGGACTCAGAGTGGATGCAAGGATTTAAATCAAATACATTTTCCATCAACATCAAACGTTCCGGGTTTTCTACACAGATTACAGTGCTTTCTTCTGTAGTCAGTACTAACCCCATGAAAACCATAATTAAGGGAGTTTCAAAGTGCCTCCTTACTTCCTTGTTCTTCCATAACCTTAGTCAGTTATTTTCACACGCAGCTATAATTTTTGCTAGAGGTAAGCTTTTGAACATTACGCTGTGAACAAAAGCCTGCTTCAGAAGTCCTCACCTCCTTCTACCACGACCACGTTGACATCTTTGTGTAGGACCACCACGCCTGTTAAGTACAGCTGGCCAGCATTCGCCTCAATTTTGAATTTTTTTGCTGGATTGCTCAAGTTTCTGACCCTAAGGATAGGATAAAAAACAGCTGTTTGTTGAAAAATAGAGCTATTATCATCAGCTTAAGCATTCCCTACCGTTTCTTGACTGGGTCCCATGTCTCCTACCTCCAGCTCCTAAGGGAGGTATGGCTTTACTTACACTTCCAAATTATATACGTCTGTAATCAGACTCCTCAGAGGCTGCATCTGTCCTTTCCCATTCTAGCTTAATTTAGATCTTGGAATTCTCCTAGGATTTCTGCACATCAGTACACCAAGTTAGCTGAAGGACACTCCTCTTTAGCAGCACATGTTTCTATAGGGCATTTCTCAGATCTATTTAGAAACAGACATGTGGACAAACATCCACCAGGAGCGCACAGCCCAGCACTCACCTGTACACAGCTATGTGAACTCCTTGTGAAACGTCTTCTTTGAGCTTTTTAATCTTCTTTGCTTTTCGTTGTTCTGCTGTCAGTTTTCTGGCAGCATTTGCTTCTTCATGAGCTCTGGATACAAAGAGACACAGTAATAAACAAAAATGCAGTCTACAATGCACCTGTTACCGTACTGAAATGGATCCTTCAATCCTAAGTGCAGAATGGATCTCAAAACAGCTCCAACTTCCACCCAGACTCTTACCGTAGCCTGTCTGAATTAAAAAGACATAGGCTTTTTTTTTTAAACCCAGTCACCAGTCCAATTTTTCCCTAAACATGTTCATTGATAACAACTGTGATTCCAGTTATTGTCATAGCAGTAAACTCACTTAACACAGGGCACAAAGCCACTGTCTACTGCCAAGAATTTATCATTCAGATCCAAATCCCCACCCAGGGCCTTGAGGAGTTCATTCAAGACAGCTGAACTAGGCTGCAAATCAAACTGCTCTTGCTTTGTTACATCAGTTCAGGAACTTCACTAAGTCCATGTAGAAAGAACAAACAAAAAAATGGTACAACACGCCACCTACTTCTGTCTCTTTGCCATCTGTGCTCTAACATGAGCTTCAACTTTTGTTGGGTCCTGAACAGCTTCTGTCCCCAGTACTCTCATCAAGTTTGAAATTCTTACTGCAAGGAAAATGAGAGAGGAATAGAGAGAGGTTTCTGTCAGACTTGTTTGCCATAAAGGATGCCAATGGCGGGTCATATTTCACAAAAACACCAGGCATGTTCACAGGCTTATAAATCGTGTGGGTAGGTATCATATCGTACTAATACACACAGATACATGCACTTCTGCTGCGATTCCCAGCCATGTTCATGGTTTGACAGCTAATGGCCTATGTTAGCCTGTCCACTGTAGCTGTTACTTACCTTTGGGCTCTGGAGGTGGCATCAGGCCCAGCCTGACTTTCTCTTGTAGCTCCTTCTGGGCTTCTCTCCGAGTCTGTCGCCGTAACTTCTTCTGCTCTTTCTTAGTTAAGTAAACACCCAGGGTCACTGGTGTGTCACTGTCCACTGGGAAGAGAAACAAGGCAAGATAAACAAAAATTTTATACCAACTTCCCAAAAACTGGACAGAGACTCTCCCTCTGAATTTTGACTGTTTTCGCAGAACTTTTGTATTTATTTTCACATTATTCTTTTCCTTGCAGGGATAAGAGACACACCAGTCAGTGGTGCTACAACTGGGGGCTTGCATGCTGGTTCACCTTGCCAAGCGTTAGCCTTTTGCAGTATTTTGTATCTAGATCAACAACAAAGTCGACCAAAATGGGTAAAGTCTAAGGCCAGACTGCTATGGGGCAGTACCTGGTGGGTTGAGTTGTGCTGGGTGCTCCACAAGGTTTGTGATCCCAAAGTACTCATCTCTCTTTGAAGACGTTCCACCTTTTCTAGAAAGGAGAGAGTTGGGCATCATTGCAAACTTCCCAGCCTGGATTCCTGTATTCCCTTAAACACAAGCCATGGAAAAAATAACACTTCCCTTGGACCAATCATGGAAGGTATATGACATGCACAAATCTTTACCCAAAGCATAAATCAGAGCTAAAGGGGGCATGCAGCGCAGGTGTGTTCCCCAGTGGAATATCCACCTGCATTTCACAGTTAGAAGATGGGCTTGCTACAACTCAACCGTGAACGAGACTTGGATGTAACCATCACTCATGCTTGAGAAAGCACTACTTGGGGCCAATCACTCTAACTCCAAGGCAGTCACCTCCTCAGTCCCTGGAGGAACACTGCCTCCAACAGACAAGGGCAGCTGCCTACCAACACCCCAGGAGAGACTTGGGAGCAAACCCAGTAGCCACCTGAATCTCAGAGACTTACAGAAATAGATCAAGCAGATGTGTCCAGATGGATTTGCCAAAGTGCTCAAGAGACCCCCCACATTACCCCCAAGCAGCTCCCAGAGTTTCCTCCTGCAGCAGAATGATCAAAGCCTGGTACATAAAGTACTTACAGGTCAAGGCCGTTAGGGATGATGTACGAGTCCCACCACTCTATCTCTGGGATCTCGCCCTCCTTCAGCTCCTTTTTAGGGGTAATGAGAGCCAACTTGGTAGAAGTGTGTATCCCTGTCTTTCTGGCAGCCTGAGAGATCTCTGCCTGCAGCTTCTCTAGTTGAGCCTGAGAACAAGGAGAGGAAAGTGGCACATAAAGGTCATTCCAAAATAGCACAACCTTCAGGAAAAGCATAATATGTATGCACCTGCTAATATATATATATATATATGTAAATCTGAAGCAACCCACGGAGAAAACCTCACAATACAAGATGAAGTGCTTTTGCTAACAAACTTGCCAAAAATTTGGTGTTATTACTGAGCCTTCTATGAGCACAGAGTGATCCCAAAACGTTTCACTGGGCATCATATCCCCAGGCTTTTCTGTCTAATGAAGCTCTTCTCTTCTATTCTTCCCAAGAATCTGGGCAGTTTAACAAGATTCTTTCAAATCTGCACCTCTAAGGTGATCACAGAGAATGATCGATTGTCTTTGGAAATTTTCAATCATTTGTCAAACAAGAACAACGTTAACAGAAAAGTTATGCGTGACTTTACCAAAAAGCTTCTTACTCAAGTGAACACAGCTCCCTTCACATCCCAGGAGAGGAGAGTCAACTCCCATCCTGAACCAAACCCTCATTTCTGTGCTGTCAGTTAGCATGGGAAGACCTCAAATACCTTCGTTCGCAACCTCTGTGCAATTTTCTCAAATTTGCCTTTTTCATGGAACTTAAAGGTGCGTTTCTGACGCTGGGCTGGGGTTATGGAGACCCGGGGGTCAAAGTAAGTGTTCGACTCCATATCTTCCGAGGGCTTTTCTTTAAGCTGTTGTTTGAATTGCTCTCTCTTCACAGCTCTGATGTTTGCTTTTAGGGTTGGCATGCGGTGAGTCAATTCAATCTCTTTACCAGTCGCATCAACAGTTCGGCCTTGTTCATCCAAGATCAGTGGTGTAGGCTTTGTCTGATCCTTCAGTTCCACCTTCCTGGTGGCAAGACAGATACATTACATGAAAATGTGACTAGAGGATTAATTCAAAGGAAGTGAGGGCCATATTCCCATAGTAAGCACCAGAACAGCCTATAACTTGTGAAAGTTTTGTGAAAGGCTTCTTTGTACAGTTAAGTCTCATCTATATGGCCAGAAAGGATAGAAATCTCATATACAGAAGTTGAGAGATCGTTACCCAGGGAAGGAGTAATCTCCATTTCACCCCTTTAACATATTTCATTCTTTAGCAGCCACTGAAGAACTGCTAGGAACTGATGCTGCACTGTGGAAACCTTTGGCTGGACCTTCTACCAGTGTTCTGTCACTTCTGTTGTTAGGATTAGTGTTGAGAAAAAACAGCAGGTACTCACGGTGGTGCGATCCCCATGGCATGCAGGTTGGCCAGCCCCACCATGTTGGCGTTGCCGATGAGCCCTGGTTTCAAGGCCAGCTGAGCCTGAATTCGGGCCTGCAGCTCAGCAGCTTTCCTGGCCTTCTCAATGGCATCATTCATGAAGGTTGCTGCCTGGGAGGGCTGGATTGTGTTGCCAATGGGGAGACGTTCCGATTGGGATGAAGAAGAAAGTTTTGGCTGTTGACAAAGAAACAACTTTCGTTACACAGCTGTTCTAGCACATCCAGGTCAACATGTCATCCTGAAATGTGGGCTACAGTACCAGCCTGTTAATTCCAGCAGGTACCTGTGGTGTTGGAGGACTGATGAAACTCAGCTGCTTTTTCCTCTCCTCAATCTGTCGGGTGGCTGCCTCCATCATCTGTTTGATCTGTGGAAAGAAAATTGGACAGTGAATTTTTCTTCACTGTCAGGAGAGAAGGGGTCACTGGCTCCCTTTCACACTCTTTTACAGCTGCAAATGAGTTCAAGCCAGCTTAGTGAGAAACGAATTGTATCAAACCACTTTCATTGATGACCTCCAGCTCTAGCACAGGAATCTAACAATGCAGGCACTGTCTGCTAAGACTTTCTCCTCTTGTTTACTCCAGCTTATGCAAAGAGAACATTAAAACTTTTCTCACTTCACACTGTCATTATCCCAATGCACATGAGGCAGCAAGCTTTGCGAAGAGAACACAGGCAGCAACTGCAGCAAACAAAGGACAGTCAAAAGCAACTTGCTATTTGCTTGCATAGCTTGTGATAGAAATCAAGATAAAATAAACATTAAACCATATCAGGATTCAAGATCTGAGAGATGGATTGTGCTATTCTGGATACAGAACTGACTGTGTGTAACTGTGTTATACAGCCCAGTTAGACTGACCTGCAGTTTGGTCAACATTCCAGGACTTTCTGATGGCGGGCCTGGAATAACTTCAGGCTCATCCTCAACCTCCTCAAATCGCGGTATGCGCCGTTTCTTGACACCAGAAGATTCTTTGGATACCTCAGAGTCATCACCAAACACATCCTGAGGTAAAAAGAGAGAAAAACAAAACTGGTTAAAAGCTAAGAATTTCCATCATGGGGACAAGAAACCACCGTGATAATTAAATCCAGTACCAGAAGGTCAGCACTGCACTGTGGTTGAGTTTCCAGGGTGGCACTCACAGGCTGACCTAACCGGTAGTCCCATCCGAAGCCTGTGCCCTGATTTCCCATCAGAGAAGCATCAGTGATGATCCAGCCAGCAGCTTAAAGGACAGGAGACATCACAGGGATATGCCTGTGTAAAAGCCACCATCACTTTCTTAGGTGGTCAAGGGATTTTTGGCACTGCAGTGATTTAAAGGTCTCCCTCAGTTACCCAGAGAGATGGAGAAAGCCTGCACCCAAGCTAACCTGACCAGGCCAAAAGGGTGCCTGTATCTTCAGACAACTTCAGAGGGTGTTAAAAGGGAAGCTGTTCCAATCTAATGTGTTCTGACCAAAGGGAGAGCACAGTCCCAGACCCTGGAGGTGGGGAGATATCTGCATCATTTCCTCACACTCTGACCTAGCAGACTCCAGCTCTGAGCCAGAGCCACTGAGCTCAAACTGAGACGCTTTTAAGAAGCACAGCTCGGAGAGCAAGTAGAGTACTGACCACATTGATGGACTCACATGAAGTGTCCACTGCACAAAACAAAAGTGTGCTTTACACAGAGCTCTGTGCTTGGGGAACTGGGAAAATGTGCCATTCAAGCACTCCCCAGCTTGCGTGATGGTGGCCATGGATTTAATTTAGTCAGTGCCAGTTTTGTGTATGGTGAACTGGATTTGTCCACGCAACTGTATTACCGTACTGTGTGTGAAGGTGTTATTTGAAATGAAAATATACAAACCGGTTGTAAGCGTTAGTTGAAATCCCTTCTTCACTATAATGGTTCATATTCTACAAGGACACATCCTCATCCAGACACAGGTACTTCTTGGAAAACCTACAAGTTCAAGAGAAAGGACTTGCCCACAGTATAAAGTGTGTAAACCATTACGTTTTAGTTCCTGAAACTTCCCAAGCAATGACCTACCCCACAAGAGTTAACCAAGAAGAGAGAAGGCCAGCCAGAATGCTGAAGACAGATAACATGATCAGTAAGTAGCATCCTGAATTAATCTGCTGCTTGATGCTACAGACCTAAGCACGTAAGTATAAATTCAACTCTAAAACCTGCCGTGGTGCAGAGAAATCATTCTACACATGACCATGATCTGACAGCCTCACTCAACCATTTTGTTCTACTGCACGATAAGGGCAGATCTTGATGAAGGACCTCCAAGACAGGTAATTCCAGAGACAGAGGTTGATGAGTAGGCAGGCTGGATGCCTGTCTCCATACCAGTAGCCAAGAGATGAGGACATGTCTGCTCTGCCGCATCCCAAGGCCTGCTTTAGGTTAGCTTGGAAGCCAAGAACACCATCAACACCATCAACCATCTGTGGTCATGCAGGACACCCAAGCAGATGTTTCACTGGAGAAGAATCACCTACCCCACACTTAGCCACATCCCTGCCTCAATTTGCAGTGTGAGACACTTGGCCAGGCTGCAACAGGATGCTGCTCCCTCCCCACCCTGTCCTGCAGTTCTCCAGCCAGTGCCACAAGGAAGATGAGAGGACAAGACAGTTTGCAGCCAGGTGCAATCACAGGCGATTCTGAATTTAACTTCTGAAGAAATGTGGGACCTGTGCACGTTAGCAGTGCCACAGGACTGTACAAGTCCCTCCACAAAGCTGCAGCCTGAGGTCCTACTACCATCAAGTGCCACACAGCAATGTGATGCGCAACATCACTATCTCTCTGCCATCCCCTCAGGAGGTCAAAAGCAAAAGCATTGAGAAGTACAGCTAAGAGAAAACAGCCTAGTCAAAATCTTGCCTTCTAGTGGCAGTGGGTGTGCCAGGCTAAAACACAAATTGAAGTGGAACCAAAGGGTAAAAATATTTGAAAGACATTTATTGGCACCTCTGTCCTGACCAAGGAAGCTGCAGAAGTCTGTAGTCCTTTAAGCTACATCATTCACTGGGACACCCAAATCCAGACCTCTCCACATCAGTAAGTGAAATTGCACTGCTGCCACTCAGGCTGTACTGAAATGGCAGGATGGAAACTTAAATACACTGTTCCTTAAAGGATGAATGTATCTAGAGCCTAGATGAAGCCCTTCTCTGACAGGTATTAAAACCTCCTCCAAAGAGCAGGAGAAAAAGCAACAGTTTCTAACAGAAAATTGTGAGCGAAGGCAGCTGTCTCCCAACACATCTGATGAGGCACAGATTCAAATCTGAAAAGGATTGTTCTAGATAACTGAGATTAAGTGCTGACTAAACAAACTGTTACAGAGCAACACAGTTTACTATAAAATAGGAACCTCCGAAAAGTTAAAGGAAACTTACTTTGTAAGCAGGGAACAGCATGTAGAGTAGTCACTTTTAAACTCGGTATGCAAGTGATGAAAAATATGCATTTCCAGAAGGTGGCGAGTAAAGTCTTCAAGAGAACAAAGGAGGTGAAAACAGGTTTGGATGCATGAGACTTGCCCCATCCCAGACAAGCATTAGATGGAAGAAACACCAGAGAACTACTAAATCCCTGCTGTGATCAACCTTGTGCTACAGTGGGGAAAAGAGGTTGTCAAAAAACACCCTCTCTGGATTCTAGATGGAAAAGAGAATGAAAACCCACCAGATCATCCACCACAAAAAAACCCACTCACTTGTAGAAAGGCAGCATCAACTGGCAGACTGAAATATGGCTTATCAGAGCAAGGAAGAGGAGCAGGAAGTTACCATGAGGTGGGACACTCTACCCCAGGCTGCCAGCTTGCAAAGCGGTCAAGACTCGGTACTGCCAAATGCAGTAGTAATGAGAGAGGAAACAGAGAGATGGAGCCCTCCTATTTGAGTTACTTCGTTGCACAAGCCTAGCAGAGATTGTTAAAAAGACCAAAAGCCCAGACTTCCACCTTGGACAGCACCAAGGACAACATTCCCCTACCTTGTCAGAACGTAAAGAGAACAGAAATGTAAAGGCTCACACACTTAATCGTGGAGAAGGGTCTTTTCTCTTGAACTTTAAGCATTACAAGATGTACCTCTCTGGAACAGGAAAGTGTGGCAGAGTACCAGTGCTGCCTCCAAAGCCACCAAACAACAGAAAACTACAATCAATAATCAGTCCTTGGCTCACCTTCAGCTCTCGCTTCCGATTCCGGTCACTATTGGATTTTGAGTGCCTGGAGCTTCGTCCTTCCTCCACTGCTTCAAAGAGCTTGTCCACAAATCGCAAGGTGGAGTCATCAAGAAAGGGCTTGAGATGGTCTGAAAAAGAAGAAGAGTTGCATAAATGGCAGAATTCACTGTTCAGGATGAGTAGGAGAACACAGAACTCACAGAGATTTCTGCAAGGCCATAGAACACTCTTTTAAAGGCAGCTTCAACCCAGAAAATGCAGTGGAGCCTGCAAGCTGGGCTCAGGAAGCCTCTGGGATCTGCAGATGCAGATACCTTAAGTCAAGAAAAAGGGCAAACCCACTGTATTGGAGTCCAGACCCCTACTAGATGAAAAATGTGGGCTATAGTGGTTAATAAGTGTCAGACACTACATTTTAATTTTAAATTCCTTTAAAAGAAAAATAGAGTTTAAATTCATTTAATAGGTTTCTGTGACACATCCCAAGGCTTTTGAACACATCTCGCCTCTTTGCATGGATTTGCATGTATTTACCTCCGCCTCATTTATGCTGAGTCAGAAATTACCCCTATCACTGTGCACAGAGGTACATGTGAGAGCTCCAGGGTTTGTTTTGGTTTAGTTTTCAGTCTAAAACTAGTTCAACACAAATCTGCCTCCACATCTGCAAAGATGGCATTCATCTCCTAGACACTGACAGCCTCAAGTGGCAACGAAACCACAACCTGCCACGAAGCTGAGCTGGGCACCAGTAGCATGAGCTTAGCCTCCCAGCGATGGAGGGAAAGAGCTTAAACTAGATCTGAGGCTACTTCAAATGCAACACAACGTCTAGAAAAGGATAATGCCAACACACGCTCTTTCATTTCAGAAAAGGAGCTGCTTTTTGTGTGCATATTGTACACATTTCTTTCTGTCAAGGGACCTGATTGCTTCTAATAAAACCCCAGGGTTGAGGCATACCGGCTGCTTTCTTCTTGTCCATGCCCTTTCCAACGCAGTTCAGTGCTGCGGTGACCACAGTGGGCTCAGAGAAACCCAGCACTCGCTTCACTGTCTTCTCGATCCATGGCTTCAGCTCATCCAGTTCTCTTTTGGAGAGCGACATCTTTACTAGTAGCTGAAGTCAATTACCTTGCTTGTACCTGTAAATTAGACAGGCAAGAAAATCAGAGATTAATAAAACAAAGCATCAGATTATCTTTGTTTTGGTGAATTAATGAGAACGCTTACAGCTGGTAAAAGCTCCTGGAGATTACGTTTGCTCCCTTATTTTTAAAACATACACTAAATTTACATACACCACACAGAGAAGGTCTCAGAAGAAAAGAGCAGGCAAGATGCGGCACCAGACAGCGCAAGGGAAATGCTGTGCTCACAGATTTCATATGGACAGCCATAGTAAAGTCCTTTATCTCCTAAATCCCACCAGCATAAAGCCAGACTTCCCTTAAGGGAGGTGGGAGTCTGTACGGCGAGCATGTTTCAGTCCTTGTCAGTAAGGATCTACTTCCACACACAGATTCCCGCAAACAGGATGAGAAAAGCTTGGTCTTGGTGTTCGTTCAGTCCTTGGCTTCTCCTGCTAAGGCAGCCTGGCACAGCAGTCAGCTACGCAGATGCCAGCCCACTTACTGATGCTCCCCAGACCTAACAGTTTTAGGAGAGCAACTAGGAGCTTGTCCTGTACAATGCCAGCTAAGTAATGCCTCAAACAAACACAGAAACTTCTTGCGCATACACGGTTCACCGTGAGTTGTTCCCTTTCCCGTAAGGTTCACAAATCATTCCGAACACACTGTGGCGTGCAGCAGGAGAGCATCCCCAGCCTCTTGCTGCGAGACACACACATGGGTCCTCCTGCTGCATGCAGGCTGCCTCCCAGAAATGTCCAGGGATGCCCAGGGCCAAATTCAGCAACCTCACTTAAGCAACAGGTCTAATAATGCTTAACGTTCAGCACATGCCCACCTGCCTCTGTGCATGCTGCTTAAACAAACAGGCAAATAGCAGCACTGCACTTCCCCGCCCGCTCCCTTTGAGTCCAATTCCAAATGACAGATTCAAGACAATAATTTCTTACTGTTAATTGCTTGCAGTTCTTGTGCTTTTAATGTTAGCTGCAATTAAGCAGATGTAATAATGTTTAACTATGCAGCCAGGCACTAATCTGATTTGGAAACCTTTATCTGGAAAAGGAGAAAATCTTCTTAAGAAAATATGTTTGACCTTAACATTTCTTGCCCATAAGAAAAGGCTTGCAGAGCCTTCATGTTAACACAGGTCTACTCAAACACAGAGCAAACAGCCCATAAAATACAGTTATCATTTCTAAAACTCAGAATTACGACCTTGGGTGTTGTAATAAAGTGCTTTTCAATTTAGAGTATGTGAAAAACAGCCAAGAGAAGTAAATCCACAGATCTGAAAAAGCAACAAGGGGGCAAAGCTTTAGCTGGAGAGCTCTTAACGATCTGCAGCGAGAAGGCTGGAAACACTTTGCAGCCTTGTATTTTTTACAGGTTTCACAGAGATACATTAAAAAGTAGCATCAAATGCAGCCCAAAGGAACATTATTACAGCACCTCATCAATAAGTCCAGACTTTGAAGTACGTAACACTTCAGGATGAAGTTAACAGAGACTCACAACAAATCAAAATAATTAATTACTACAGTGTATCAGCACTGCTGACATATTGATAGCTTTGTGCACGCATTGTAGTAAAAGCTATACTTAAATAATTAGTGCGCTATTATTCAACTTCCACAATTTAGTAAGGACCAAGAAAGAAGAGCAGAAGCTTTAATGACATTCCCTCTGGAAATCAGCATCCCTGGCAGCTCCTGTGGACAGCGGGGCCCTCGGCGGTGTGCGAGGTGCAAGGAAGGGGCTGCAGAGCTGCGTGCACCCGGGCCAGATCTCAGGTGTGTGTTCATACACCCGCACTCAGCAGCCTTCCTCACCACATTACTTCCCAAAGTCCAGGCAACCTGAATCGCTCCCACAGCGCTGCTGACAAAACAAACGGACTCCTCCGGGTGCCTCGTGGGACCCACGCGCCTGAAGTAACCCTTCAGATTAACGGTTCAGATAAACAGTTCGAATTAACGGATTCCTGCGCTGCTCGCTGCCTCAGGCCCGAGGGCGATGCCGGGCCCTGCCCCTCCGCAGCCCTGCGCCCGGAGCGCTCGGATTTTAGGGCAGAAGCGCGGCGGCTCCCGGCCCAGGCGGAAAGGCCTTACCTCGCCTCACAGCCGCGCGCCAAGGCCGGGCTCCGCGTCCCCTCAGCGCCCCTCGGCCGCGGCCGGGCCTCCCCGCCCTATTCCCTCGGATTCAGGCCCTTGCCTCCCCCCAGCCCCTCACCGCAGCGGGGCGCTGCCCCGGCAGGCCCCGGCCCGGACGGCGGCGACTGCGGCCCGGACCGCGACGGCGCCTCGGGGCGGAAGCGGAAACGGCCGCCGAGGCCGTGCTGCGCCTGCGCGCCCCTCCGCGCAAGGGCTGCTGGGAAAGGGGAGGGGGGAGTTGGGGGGAAGCGGTGACCAAATGCTCTCGGCGCGTCACGCGGTAGCACGGGAAAACGCTTGTGGAAGAGGCGCGCCCCGGACGGAAAGGTCTGCCGGCGGCACCGAGAGAGGGAGCAGGGGGGCTGGGGGCGCCCCCTCCCGCGATCCCCGCCCACGAGCCCCGTGTGCTCCCACGGCACCGTGGGTGTGGGGTGGGTCACCACCACCCACACCCACGCGGACTCCCCCGTGCCCCCCACCCCGTGACTGTGACACTCGAGCATGGCTGAGCCAAAGCTCCACACTGCTTTTATTAATGGACAGAGGCACAGTGTGGCAGGCAGACTGACACACAGGTGTGCAGCCATAGCCTGACTAGCAGCCCAGCCAGGGGTCGGAGCGGCTCTTGCGGGCAAGGAAGGTGATCCTGCGTGCCATCTCAGTGTTGTACACGCGCCGGCATGCCTCGTAGGCCAGGCGCTGCCGCCTGCGGCATGGCTTCTCATAGTAGCGTCGCTGCTTCACCGTCTCCACGATGCCATCCTGTGAGAGGATCCTGCGGAGAATGGGCCGCCAGAGAACCATGGCAATGAACAGCCCAGAACATGGGGATCGGGTTAGAAACAAGCTGGGCTTCGGTGGTCTTTAAATGAATCATCCTCCTTCCCTTATCGTGCTCCTGCTGGCACCTGCTGCACTGCCCACAGCCTGGCTGCTCAATGCCCAGCCAGCCCTAATCTCCCCTTACACACCAAATCCCGTGCCTGCTCCATCATCTCATGCTGCTCTTTGCATTTCAAGACCAAAGCTCATGGCACAGTGCTTGTTACAGGTGTTGTGTCCTGTCCTCCCCCCCCACCGTGTGCACCCTGCTTGCCTGCCTGTGATGCTCATTTCTCAGTGATGGAGCAGTTTCCCCAAGCTGAGCCCTGCAGAGATCCTCAAGCGTGGCTGTGGGGTACAAAGAGCTACTGTCAGCTCCCAACCTCCAGAGCTGCTGCATTCCAGCCTTTGATTCTTCTTCACCACACCCGAGTTTGCAAGGCCTCAGATTGCTCCCTTTGCTGTGGGAGCCCAAAGTCAGAGCGGTACTGGGAGCGTGTCTGACTCCACGAGCACCCAACCAGGCATGGGCTGCAATAAGGAGGGTACTGGTGTGAAGAGAGAGGCATCAGGACCAATAGCTGCCTGGGAAAACCCTCACTTTTGAAGCAACCTAACACCAGCATTGTGCCACAAGACCCCAAAAGCAACAGTGAATGCTCTGAGAGTTGTCTGTGGTGCCCTAGAATACATTGAGGGGCCCTTGCTGGAAATTTGAGAACACTGGGAAGCATCTAGAGTGCCCCTGAGCAAACTGGAGAGCTCTGGGTGTAAATTAGAAAGACCTGGACACCACTGGGGGGTTCTGTAAGTCCCCTAGGGCTCCCCAGAGCACACTGAGGAGCTCTGGGGGTCTCCTGGAATATACTGCAGCCCCCGCCGTAAATTCAGGCACACGGGAACGCCCCCAAAACAGCACATTTTGGATGTCACCATATGCCCTCAGCCTCACTGCACACAGGGGCACAAGGGCAGAACACTGTGGCCTCACCAACCTCCGTGTGTGTTTTGGAGAGAACAAGCACAGGAAGACCCTAACAATAGATAACGGACCTCATCTAACAGTAACGGGCACCCCTGCCTGCTGCACCCCACCTGGCCCATGGTTATGGGACAAAGGGGAGTGTCTTTAAGCCAAAAGAGAGGAGATTTAGGTCGGAGCGAGGAGGAAACTCTTCATCTAGAGGTACTGAGGCCTCGGCATAGCTGCACAGAGCTGGGGGTGCCCCATCCCCGGGGGGGCTCAGAGCCAGGGAATGGGCGCTGGCCTCCGGGCGCTGGGAGGGGTCCGTGCCCGCGGCAGGGGCGGGGTGGGGGGGGGGG
>WBMW01002264.1:212444-223487 GCA_013396635.1 Penelope pileata
GCATGGGCCTTGCGAAGCCGAGCTGCACATACAGCAGCTCTCCCTGTGGCACCACCACTGTCACTGTGGCCCAGGCACCAGTGTCCCGTGGGGCTGTGGCTGTCCCCTGCAGTGCAAGCGCTGGGAGCGCAGCCTGTCCCTCCTGGCACCACCACAAGGACCCCCCAATCCCCTCCCTGCCAGGTACATCCCCCCATTGACCCCAACAACCCCCANCTGGATGGGGAAAGGAAGCAGCCACATTCCAGCCTGGAAACCACCCTGGAGCAAGAAGGGCTGTGTCTAATTAAGAGAGGAGAGGCAATGTTTGCAAAGCACATGGCTCCGAGACATGGTTTTAGGACTCCCTGGCCAGCCGTGATGGTGCAGGGCTGATTTTGGTGCCTATATTAAAAGCTGTCATGGAACAGCGTGGTGTAGAGATCCCTCTTGTTTTTGCTGTGCAAAGCCATTTGAGAGCCCCTACAGCCACCTGTGGGGATAGTGCTCCAGGCAAAGCCACTCTGGTGCACAGTGGATGTGGGCATGAACGGTGGGAACCAGGAATGCGCTGTTCTTCTTCTTCTTTTTTTTTTTTTTTAACGCATATTTTTTAATAATTACTTTTTAAATGGCATTTTTTCAATCTCAGTGTCTGCAAACACCCTGCCTAGCCCAGCCCAAGCCACCACTGTTTACAAACCAGCAGGGATGGGCAGGAAAGCTTTATTTAGAGTAGAATTTCCCACAGAAAGAGCAGAAATCCCCTGGTGCTGCAGTGGGAAGTGGCCCCCCAGTTCTGTGCCCACCACCCCAGGGCATGGAAGCGTCCCTGTCCCACCGCTGATCGGGACCCACAGGGAATGTCTCTGGGGCTTCCTCTCTGTGCATGTCCCATAGCCTAGGGAGTGGCAACATCCATCTTCTCATCCCTTCACTGTTGCTTCCGCAGGAATCCTGCTAATGTCATCTGCCTGAGGCATTGTTAGCAGAACGGGCTTATTTACACACTTCATTTTTAAAGTTTTCCTTCAAGGTTTGCTTCCTCTTATTAAAGATGGGAAATGACGTTATGCATTCTTAAAGCAGAGGAGCGTGATGGTATCGCTTGCACCTTCCTGGTCCATCTGCAGCATAAAACCCCAGACGTGACCCAAACTGGATGATTCTTGTGGGTCTCTTTCAACCTGGGATATTTCACGATTCCATGATCCTTTGATTGTATGACAGCAGCCTGTGCCTGCAGCTCAGCACTTTGATGCCACAAGGACGAAAAGGCACTGGCTTGGAGTTTCATGATTTCTTTCTGCCAAAAACATGGTTTTTGGCTCATCCCCTGCGCTTTCCCACGTGCAAAGCATTACTACCACCGCTGGGCACCTCCCTGTCCCTCTGATGCTTTGCAGCTTAGTTTTAGCATATGAGCTTTAATAAATAAAAAAACCTAAAAGTGCAAGGCTTATGCAAAATAGAAATTAGATTTTGAAATAGGAGCATGGGACCAGAGATGGAAAAGACTTTGCATTTTGCCGCTTTTCTTGGCTGCCCGTCAGATGATGATGTTGTTCTCTGTTACAATTGGGTAAGAACAAACCTAAAGGGAAAAAGCTAACCCAAAGCGCAGAGGGAGTGCTTTATTTCTCCAGCCAGAAATACACTTCAAAACCTGGATCCATATTGTAAGCAAAATGGTAAGCAGCATTTGGTGGGAGGCAGCAGGCCCTGAGGCCCCCCGGGCTTCGTTCTCAAGGCAGTAACACCTATACGAGCTGGATGCAACACCTGGGCACAGCGCTCCTTCTGCATCTGCACGTGAGCAGAAAAAGTGACACATCCAGCCCTAGAACAAGTGTGGTGCAAACGGTGTGCTTTCCCCATTGCACTGCCCAAAATAAATCTGAATTTTATTGACATGACCCCCAGCAGCATTGCCGTGCTGCAGGCACTGCCTGGTTTCTGCTAGCATTGTGATTGTAACACCCTCACACAGCTCTGAGGAGCCGTTCCTAGCCCCAAGACAGCAAAAATCCCTTTGAATTCAGCCTTCAAGCTTGCCTGCCAGCAGCTCGCCTTCCCAATCCATCAGCCTGTCTGGTAAAAGCTACCAGAATCCTTAAGGACTTGCCTCCCACCAGCTCTGAAACCACATTTTAACTCTTTGATGGCTCCCACGCCACTGGAACAGCTCCCATCCCAGTCCTGCTGGGATTCCTCCAGCCTCTGCCAACCAGCTCGGATTTCGGCCTGGGATGAGTTTTTTGGTTGCGATGCTATTTCTGCAGCTGAGGGAGCAGGCTGGGGATGCTCAGGGTGACCGAGGTGAGGGGGCTGGGGATGCTCACTTCCTGCTCACTCCTCCTGCAGCATTCCTCCACACTTAACCCTTTGCTGAGCTCCACGTCACAATGCAAGAAGTCCCTTTGGCAGAGCAACCCTGGGTGGCTGTGAAATGTTTTTAGGTTCTGTTTGATGTGTTCTTAGCTGAAAATGTTCTGATTTTGCTCAGTCAGCTGCCAGCTGAGGTTTCTTGTTCCAAGGGAACCTTCCGGGCTGTGAATTTCTTCCTGCTGCAACCCCAAATGCAGCCTCTCTCTTACCCTCACTCTGCCTGCATTTGCTAACATCTGCCTCGCGCAATGTCAAGAGCCATCATAGCACCTATCACCATGACCACCACAACGGTGTTTCTGTTGAGGAAAGAAGCCTTGATGGGCACCGTGTGCTTTTTCCCACAAAACCCATTTCTTTCCTGCTGTGTAATCAATAGGGATCGCAGCATCCCGCAGCACGCTCCTGGGAGCACCCAGTGTACACTCCAGGACCAATTTCCCATCACCTCTGTCATGGTGACTCCCAGACTCCTCCCCAGTCCTCTTGCTCTCTCAAGCTACTTTCTTCTCTGCCTGGCTGGCCTTTATCAAGGGCTGGGTCAACCTCGCCCCAGGTCCACCCCTTCTGGTCAGAGGTGCAAGCAGTCTATCAGTATTCCCCAGGCCAGCCACACCCCTCTACCACGTGCTCGATTATCAGTTCATGCTGTTATCAACTGTTTCCCTACAACGTCAAACACCCCAAACTCACCTCCTGCTCCTCCTTCTGCCTTTCCCTCGCACCAGAGTTCATTCTGCTTTCTGTACGCACGTTGTCTTTTTGTAGAAGACTTCAAACCCTCCTGTCCCAGCACCAACCCTTTCTCCAGAAAGCAGAGCAGCAGCATTTTCCTTTCCTCCATGTGTCTCCAATAAACGTTTTCCTGTTTTGCTTTTAGAGAAGAGAGGAAAAAAAGAACCGATATCAATATATACCCAGGCATCACACTCAGCAGATGCATGAAGCACAGTAAGCAGATCAAGTGGATCCTAAAGCACCCTAAAACAGGGCATTCCTGCTATTGAAGATGAGAAATTACGCAGATAACTCTACAGTTGTTGCATTTCTTCTTTCTGAGGGTGAAACTGAGGCGCTAGGAAGTGAAATGACAGCTGGGAAAGAAATTCCCTTTGATTTTAAGGGAAAGCAGGAACCGAATCCAGCCGCTCTGGCTCCGAAAGCATCCGTTCTTAACAGCATGTTCCATTGCCTAGCCTGATACTGCACGGCTTGTTGGGTCTCAGCACAGTGTCCCATACGTTATGTTCCGGCATGGGGGCCACTCGTCCAGCCCCCAACAGTGTCATTTCCTGCCTCCGAGGTGTGGCACAAGGACGTCTTGAGGAACTGCCGAGCAGCAGTGCAGAGCAGCATCCGTGGGCTACGCTGTGACATAGGACGATGAACTTTTTATTGGCTTTGATCTCGGTTCTTCATTTTGTATCGGGTAAACATAATTCTCTATTTTCTGGCTTGCAGCTTGGTTTGGTTGCGCTGCTAGGACGCTATGTGGGGCTGAGCTGAGGGGTTTTGGGGCATTTGCTTGTCGATGGAGCAGCTGGGAGTAAAAACAAGCAGGGGAAAGCCCAGTGCAGATGTACGGGGAATTCTATGTACTGCAAGTTATAGCAAAGCTTGTACGTGAAGTTTGACAATTCATAATGTTTTCCATATTACATTCAAATTAATTAACTATATACAGCTGAGAGCTATAAAAGAGATAGACACAGCGGAGGGAACAAATAGAATTTCTCCAGTCGTGCAGCGGGAGCTGTGGGAAGATGGAATTTGAGTCAAGCAGGGCAGTGACAGCGCTCAGAGCTGCTCCTGCTTCCCAGGCACGCAATGGAACAGAACAGAGTATCCTGCAAGGGGTTAAATGCAGCTGCACCGGGGCTTTCAGATGGAAGCTCCTTGCTGCTGCCCAGCAGGGTGACTCCCATATTGTTCTTAGCATGGCTCCAGTGTAAATATAAGTCTCTGAATAGCTTTCTCGGAAAGTCTAAGGCATGGCAGAATGTGTGCTGGGAATTTACCTGACGGGTGCCAGAAAGAAGGGAGACTTTCCCAAGGCTACGCGGGAAGGATGTAGGCTGGGAGGGCACGGTACGAGCCATGCCGCAGTGACACGATGCTCCAGGTTTTGCTCTGCATTGCCCCAAAAAGTGGAGACTGGCAGGAAGAGGGGATGGGACGTGAGCAGCTGTTAGAGGCAAAGCGATGAGGTCCTGCATCCTCACATACATTAATTCTGGGCCACGATGCTGAAAGTCATCGGGTCCAGGCTGGGAACGAAGCCTGGGGATGCTCAGGGCATGTTGTGATACATGGGGACAGAGAGGGGCACCCAGGGTTGCCACCAGCCCCGATGCGACCCATTGCATCGTTAACGCAATAGCGTCAAATCGTACGTTCCCAATTAGTTAGCTCTATACAACTGTGAAAAAAAGCTCCTGTTTGGAAAAGGGAAATGAGTAGGGCTCGTTGTAACTTGGAACAAGTTGTGTGATGCACAAATCTATTTATAGTGGCTTAGCATGGAGGAAATGCCAGCTGCGTGCTCACAGCAGTAGCTCCCAGAGGGACCTGGGAAGGATTTGGGCAATGGGGACGCAGTCTGCAGCCTCATTACTTTGCTCCCTCTTTTCTGCAAATACAGGAAAACACAAGCTGGCGGTGAGCTCTGATCCAGTCTGTAACATGATATCTTTTGTTCTAAGACCTTGATTTAATTACAGGAGAGATTGTGAATCCATTACTCTCACGAGGGAGCAACTTTTGCACAAAGTGCCATTAACTCAGTGAAACTATTTATGCGAAACCACATCCCGTAGAGCTCTGTGTAAATCTTTGCCTGTGCTTTCTTGTTTTTGTTTTTTAGGAAATGCTGATGTAGGAGGAGAAGAGGAAATATCAAAGTTTTTATATGACTACGCATCTCATTTTGGTAAGGAATCCTTGCTTTTTGCTAAGTTTACACAAATTGCGTGACAAAACCAGAGTAAGCAGGGTTGGAGGGAGTTCTCCAACAGAAAGGAGGATTACAAGTATAGTTCAACGATGTTTTTCTAGACCTGCTCTGTCCCCAGCAGCTCTCATTAACATCTGAGACCACGTCTTGCAAAGCCAAGAAGGTTTCTGAGACGGACTAAGGGCAGAGAGAACCCCAGTAGCTGTTGCGGGCAGACCCTGGGCAAAGATTTGCTTTGATTTTGGCAGCGGCAATGCTGCTCACAAAAAGTCTCCTGTAGGAGCCTGTGAGCTCTCAACGGCAATTCCAGCATGCCATCACCCTGCCAAACCAGACTTTTTGTTAATTTTTTGATAATTGAGTATTTGCTGGTCATCGAACACAACCATTGCAAAGCAGACAGGCTGCAGGTGCCTACCTAAGCGCATCCCCATGCTAGGGGTGAGGATGTTGTCCTCGGGCCAGGGACAGAGATACTCCGGCTCTTCTTGTAGTCATCTTGAGAAGACGCACGTCTGTTATACTGAATATTCACGCAGAATGAACTCACGGGATGATGTTTTCACTCTAGGCGATTACTTATATGCAACTGTAGAATACTATTCTGACAACACCACGTTAATACCCACAACGATCTACACATATGAGGTGAGCAGGACTTTATATTTCTGAATTAAAAAAAAAAAAAGGCTTATCCTACTGCAGCAATAAATGGATTTAAAATGTCGACTTTAAATCGTTGAACAACGTGAGCGAATTTGGGCTTGGGGCATCCATGTTGTAGCTGTGATTAGCTTGCCGCAGCTTTTAGCGCATCAAACCAGGCTGGTTTTGACTCATTTCTTTTCATCGGCTTCCCAGGAGATTCCAGACTCTGTGGGATTGCCCAGACAGCGCTACCTGCCTCTCGTCCTCCTCCTCAGCTTACTGCACCTCCTGCTATGACTCTCTACACCCTCTGCAGAAGGTACGAAGCCACGCAACATTTAAGCAGTCACTCCAAGCGTTTCTTTAAGTCAGCAAAATGCAATTCTTCCCAAAGCAGCAGCATACAGAAGCAGTTTTCCACGGTAACTATACCTCTGGTCATCCAGCTACATCCTAGTAACAGCTAAAGAAGCACGAATCAGCGCAAGGACTGCTTGTAAAAATGCTAGAGGCGTTTAGGGTGTTTTGCCAAAGCACCCAAGCCACCTCTCTGCATGCAGCCTCCAGCATGGGCAACTCTGCGTTCCTGGTGCCCAAATCCTGCAGGCGCCCAGCTGCATGCAGAATTCCCACATGGCCCCGAGTCTGTGCCGACACACAATGGGAGGACATAGGAATCACTTCCTAACCTCTTCCCCTCTTTGCAGACACGATGGCTTGGATGAAGAAAAGAATACTGTCACCACATTGGAAGTTACATCCTCTGCACGAAGCAGTCACCTCTGTTTTTAGTACGACTGTGACTTTGTACACAGTTTTCAGCAGATGGATGACGCCATCCCCAGCTATAAAAGCTGTGCAAACACCGAGGGTCTTTGTAATAACTAGATTCTTTCCTACTTCCTATTATTCTGTCGTAAATATGAACTCCTGCCAATAAAGTGACTAACAATTAGCTTTCTGTCTCAGCCGTGTGTAACAGCACGAAAGCAAGGCACTCATCGCAACGCTTGCCTGGAAAGCGCAGCATTGCCAGTCACGTCCCAGCGGAGTGAACCTGCCCGGTCCCACTTCTTCTCTCTCCCAGCAGCAAAGTCTCAGCAGTTTTGGAGCCAGGGGCAGATTTTTTCCATTTCCCACCTTTTTAGATCATTATGTTAATGGAAGTGCTTTGGTACAACCCGAAGATGGTTGTCTCGGAATCATAGAAATGATGCCAGGAGCCAACAGCATGAGGTTTCATAGAAATCACAGAAATCATAGAAATTACAGAAATCAAGGCCCAGGTCGGAGGGGACCTCAGAGATCATCTAGCTCAACCTATAGCGATGAAAACATTCCCTATAGAAGGGCGTCTAACACCTCGTGTAACTGAGCCTTAACAGTCTCAAGTATTAGAGGTTCCACCACATCCTGGGGAGTCGTTGCAGTGATCGAGAGTTATCATAGTAAAAAAAATCGTCCTCTTAGGTCCAATTGCAATCTTGTCCAGTGTTTTTGGTACCCATTGCCCCTCATCTTTTGCGTGTGGCTCCTTGTACGAGGAGCTCTCTCGCCTTTGCAGTCGCACTTCAAATACTGGGACACAGCAATGTGTCGTGACGGCATGCAGCGATGAGGTCTCCTAAGTCTTTTATCCAGGCTGAGCAAATCCAGACTCAAACCAGTCCTCATATCATCCTACGGCTCTGCTTGGACCCTCCTCAGCCCATCCACTGCCTTTGTGAACGGTGAGGGCCGAGACCAGACACAGCATTCCAAGTGTGGCCTGAAGAGCATGGAGCAGGGTGGAACATCCCTTTCCTTCCTTGCCGATGCCAGCAGGACTCGGTTGGCTTGGTTTGTAGCGACTGACAGCACAGCTTCACCTGAAGCTGCTAGGCTCCAGAGGGTGAATAATCAGCAAACACCAACAGAGCACCGGCGCACAACTGCTGCGGGACCCCCCCGGCCCTTCCCATTCCTCTCTGGACCCACCGGGCGTCACAGTCCCCTCCCACCCGAGCAACCGGTGCTACTTTCTGGCCTGCACCGAGCACCGAGCACCGAGCCATCTCTGATCCTACACAGGTGAGGGAAGCCCGGCAGGTACCCTTGGGCACCCAAGAGCACAGGCTGGGGCACCAAGAGGCCTGCCAGGTACCTGGGGAAGCCTCCAGGGCACCCTAGAGCACACTCTATAGCTCTGGGATGTGTCTGGAGCTCATTATGGGGCTCTGAAAGCCTTCTGGGTTCCATGGGAGCGTTCTGGGATGCCCAAAAGTAAAACAGGGCGGCCCTTGGAGACCTGTCCGGATTTCTCACTATCGCCTCTGAGCATGAGTGGATTGTCTCGGTGGCGTCCGATCGGCTGGGAGCGGGTGCTCCTTGTGGAAGCCGATTGACTGGGAGGCGATTCCCCTGGGGAAGTTCCCTCAAGTACCCTGGGTTGCACCCCGAAGGCCATTGGGGTGCACAGGGAGAGCTGTGTGGTGTCCCAGAGGACGAGGAGCGTGCTTCAGAGGATTCCAAGGACCCCTCCAGTGAAACCTAGGGCATCGTGGAGTACTCACAGAGGTTACCAGTGCTCCAGCACGTCCTAGAGAGTTTGGAGTATCCGCTTGAAGACACTGAGGTACTGCCATTGGCCCCCCAGGCCATCACCATCACCCTGTATAGACTCCCCACGGCCACAGCTGTAACCCTGTGGTCACCACCGACACCAACCTGCCTCGTGTTTCCACGCACTCACAGCCTGTTGCTGGAGGTGACTGTCTCCTGCTCTTTGTATAGCCCCCAGATCCCATTCTAAGCTATGTCATCCTGCAATAAGCCCTGTGGGGGGCTCAACGTACGGGGGAACAACTAGTGGGGAGGGGGCTGTCACCCACTTCTTCCCCACAGCATAGGCTCCGTTTTTTCCCTCTCCTAACAGCTCTATTTGACGGCGACGCTACACTTTTCTCTTTCTTCGGTCTCTGCCGCCACCGCGTGGCCAAATTGCAAAACAGCACCGAAAGCCAGAAGGCAGCCGAGCTTCTTTGGGGGGTGACTGCAGCTAGGATGAACGGTGTGTGTGTGGGTTCCGATTGTGGTGCTGGAGAAAGCTGAGGGGTAGCTAGAGGGAGAACGGCGTGCGGAGAGGGTAGCAGGGGGCATCGAGCAGGGTCAGAGGAGATCTGAGTGTACTCCAGGGTGCCCTGGATGCTTTTCAGGAGCCCCACGGTCCCGTAGGGCACCCCAGAGTGCTACCAGAGCTCCTCCGTGAGAGCTTGGCTGCCCTGGAAGAGTCCCACTGTGGCCAAGAGGCCACACAGGGCCCCTCCATGTACTCTCGAGTGCACAAAGTTACCCACAGAGATCCTCAGTGCGCTCCAGGGCACCTGGGAGTACAGATAGGGCCTGGGAGGGCTCTTGGGCACCCTAGAGTGCACTCAGAAGCCCCGTGGGAGCCCTCAGGAGTGTGTCAGGGTAGCACAGAGTATCAGTGAAACAGGGCCTTAGCCTTGGTGGTTATGAGTTGCTTGTGTGTTTCTGTTGTGGAGCGCAGGATGGGTGTTGCTTCCTAACATCGGTACTTTGTTTCTAATGGTTAGAAGGAGGTTTGTGACCTCAGGAGGTCATCCCAAAGTTCTGCAAGGAGCTCTGTGGACGCTCTATCGTGCCGCTTTTGCATTACTGTGGCTCTGGAGGATCAGACAGAGCGGCATCCCAAGGTGTGACGGGAATTGTAGCCTGTTAGCGGGTGGCCATTTTGTTTGCGGCAGGGCTAATTTCCTGTGCGTCATTTGGGTATGGTTAGTGCTGGAAGCTTGAAAGGCAGCTGCCGTGTTGGTAGGGGCAGAGGTTTCACTGGGGGTGGCTGTCTTGGTGTGGCTAGGGCTCCCCAACTGCCCGTTAGCATTACAGGTTAGGCACGCACAGTACCACTTTCAGGTGATAGATGATGCAGAACCAGAGTCAAACTGCTTCTGCCGATGGCTGGTTGCACTGGAGCGTCGGAAGCCCAAAGTGCAGGGAAGAACCTAGCTGGGTTTTGCTCTTGTGGCAGTCTAGCACCTGAGCGTAAGCATTGGAAAGTACTGTTTATTAATTTTGAACCAAAACCAATGTGAGCAAGCTGTGTTCTCACTTGAGAGCGGCCGACATGAAATTGGTTCAAACAGAGGGGGAAGTAGAGCAAGCTGAAGCTCAGCAAAGCAGTCACAGACTGTGACTTAAATGTGTGCCTCCACGCTTTTGTGAGAGAATTGCAGCAGAGCAGCCCACGCTCCCCACAGCAGGGTACCGCCTCTTTCCTGTAGCCCAACTCCTTCCAGGCGCTCCAATGGTCAACGCAGATTAGAATACACCTTTACCACATAGCAAAAGAAGAGCAGCCAAGTACCCCTACTCCCCACCCTTCCTTCAGCAATACACCAAGACTGGGACCATAACGCCTGGTAGCACTCAAACACACTTTACAGAACTCACATTGCTCCCACCAAACAACACACTGAGCCTAACAGCACACTCTCAAAATCACTATTGACCCAGCACGGGGTCCCCATTCTGAGCCCCACAGCTTGAGGTCACAGCGGGGAGCACCGTCCCTCCCAAAAGGTCTGGAACCTCTCAGCCCCACCTGCTTGCACTACAACCTGCCTCCCTCCCCGTTGTCACGCCAGGAGTCCTGGAAACAGACCGGCTTGCTCCTGCTGCCCCCTTTGTGCCCCTTCTGATTTACCTGTTCGCTGCGCCTTAGCTCCTCGCAATCTCTGATTGGCTCAGCACCGCCGATGATCGGCATGTGCCCTCCCTGTCTGAAGCTCAGCAGATCAGTCACAGACCAACATCAATGTTCTCTTCACACCTTCCATAGCCCTTAGGCAGCAGCACTGCATGCACCCTGCAAGAAGCCCGTCTAGGCCTGAGGAGTTGCCCTGACACGCAGAAGCCCCCACATACTAAACAAGCTAGTGACCCTGAAACGCAACATTACACAAACTCTTAGCTAGCTCTAGCACTTGGGCTATAGAAAAGCTCTGGGACTTGGAAGCACACACCTATATAGCACTGCAGAAGGTTGCATGGTATTATCTGTTTGTCCTTGACTT
>WBMW01002265.1:3233-55977 GCA_013396635.1 Penelope pileata
GACCCGTGGATGAATCTCATCAGGCCCCATGGACTTATATACCTTCAGGTTCTTCAGGTGGTCTCGAACCTGATCTTCACTGACAGTGGGCAGTTCTTCCTTCTCCCACTTCTTACCTTCTCTTTCTGCAATTTGGGTGGTGTGTCTAGAGCCTTTGCCAGTGAAGACTGAGGCAAAGAAATCATTGAGCACCTCAGCCTTCTCCACATCCCTCGTGACCAGGTCTCCAGTTTCCTTCCGGAGAGGGTCCACATCCTCCTTAGTCCTCCTCCTGTCATTGATATACCTATAGAAATTCTTCTTGTTCCCCTTTATGTCCCTGGCTAGATTTAATTCTACCTGTGCTTTAGCTTTCCTAACCTGGTCCCTGGCTGCTCGGACCACCTCTTTGTATTCCTCCTAGCTAACCCGTTCCAGTTTCCACTCCCTATAATGGAGTGGAAAAATAGGAGATGTTATCAACATAAGTTCATGATTTTCAGTTCTTCCTGAAATGTTGTGTAATATATTGAGTTGCAAAGCAAGAAACACGGATTATATGACAATGTTGTATTAAAGTGCTTTTTTTTTCTTTTTGCATTAGAAGAATAGACTTGTGATCATTTGTTCTAACTCTTAGTATTCTTTTCAAATACTTACAACTGTAGCTGAATACTTGATTTCTAAGTTGTTTATAAAAGTATATCAATTGTATGCCAGGCTATTTTATTGTGAAAATTAAAGTTTTGTGATGACTGACTTAATTAATACACTTGCTTTTGCCCTAGTTCTCTCATTACAAGGACTCATGGTTCTGGTAGCAAACTTAGATTTAAAACAGTTATTATAAAATTTTCAAATATGTGGCTTTTTATCTTGTTGTTGTTGTTTGTTTGTTTGTTTTCCTGTCAGTTTTAATATTTATACGTTAATAGGTTCTGCAGTTTCCAAAGTAAGTAGCTAAAAGATTATTATGTTTACTCTTTAAAGCTTTCAGAAATATATAGTTATATTTTAAACAAAAATCAGATAAACAGTCTTTTTGGGTGATAGAAAATACTTTTTCTATTAAAGGAATGTTCCTGGGGAATCTTTTTGACAAACTCTACTTAATAGCATTTCAGAAAATGGCCTTAAACCTGGAGGAAATTAATTGTTTAAAACCAAAAAGAGATTTGTGCAATAAAGAAACACAGCAGAGTAGAGTAGCTATATATAAAACAGGCTAGACTGTCTTATGTTACTGTCCTAGCAAAACTTCGAATAACTATTTGAATATGTAGCTTACATGAGTGATATCCTGGTCTGAGAAAGACGTTATGTATGATTCATTCTTTAGCACGTTAGTGATAGAAGAAACAGGAATAACGATCTGTATTTTTCTCTTTTTTTGAGAGACTGATATTAAAAACCTCATCTAATTTTACGTTTGAATAAGGATGATATAAATTTTATATTCAATCTGTAATGAAAGAAGCAATTAAACAGAGGAAGTATTCTCCTTTACATTTTCCTTCCCAGTATTTTCAGGTCTTCAAGCCAATCAGAAACAGAGTGATATCTAAGAATTTTCCAACATTATAATAATGCTAATTGCAAAAGTATCAACGAGCACTTTGTGACACAGTTAAACAGTACCTTCAAGGCCAGTATGTTAGTACTGGGCAAGAAGTGGGGAGAGAACAGGATGGCTGACCTAAACTGATCAAAGGGAATTCCATACTAAGTGACATCACATTCAGCAATAAAAGCTGAGGGAGGGGAAGAAATTGGGGGAGTCTCATTAAGAAAAAATGATTTTATTCTACTTTACAGTCTGCTCTATCCCACTGTTTTTCTGTAGTTCAAATTTTAAACTTGATTGCTGGAAAAACAAGATATAATTTGAGAATGTAATTTAACTTTTTTGTTCTTCTCCATTCACTCTTTAAATAGCAGGTTGTTTTGTTAATTGTTAAATGATGACTAACATATGCTATTTTGGGGGGTTTAGATTGATTTGTACAATTTTTTTTCAATTTCAGCATTCTGTTATTAAGTTCATCAAGTTCTCATTTGTTTTTCCGATAGATAAGTTCCCTTTCTTTAGTTTTGCCAGTTGTAGTAGAACAAATATTTTTCTAACTACATTTACTAGTCCTCGCAAAATTATTATCCATGTATTTATAATGTACAATGATTGAAACTTGCTTGGCCTGACTTCGCTATATTTGGGGCAGTGATGTCCAGAGGTAGTAGTAGTAGATAGTTCACTGTCATTTGAGAAGCATTGTCAGTGTTGAAAAATACCTACAATACATGCTCTTTCTTGATTTTTATTGTGTTTCTGTAGCCTAGAGATTCTTTTATACAAGCTGGAAGCATTTTACAACTGAAGACTTTGTTACACATTTTAAGCAAATACTGAAATGGAATTTGCATTTTTCCGTAGAAAATGAAAAAATAGTTTGTTGAAAACTTCTCTTACACTGAATCAACTTGCAATCAATCTTTGCAGAATGCCATAATGTGCTACGTCACATATTTAATACAACAATTACAACATTAAGATAATACCAACAGTGAATAATGTTTATCTGTAGTGTACTAAATTATATGAATTATAGACTCCATATTTTGATTACTAGTTCTCATAAGATCAGCATAACCCAATCTCCTTAATTAAAAATTGCATCTTTGATGAAATTTCCTCATTTTATTCTGCTTCTCTTGAGGCAGATATGCATGCAGGACAAATATAGTTTATTTCCAGTTGACATTTAAACTACACTTTTGCCTTTCTGTTTTTCTGCTTGAATAAAACAGTTACCCAGTATAATAATAGAAATTTTTCAATCTCAGTCTTATTGTGTCTTTTTGGAACTATAAAAGAAACTGTCAAAAATGAAAGTAAGAAAAATAGCACACTATCAATTGTAGAGTAATTGGTGAAAAAAATGTATTAAATGAAATATTTTAAAATATTTAGCTTCTAAAAGATATATACTTGAAATGCTACCCTGTGTCTTGTTAGAAAATAATGTGGTAGAAAAAAAAAAGATTAAAAGTCATTAAAACTTCTAAGAATTTATGAGTTGAAATACAACCTTCTTTATAAAGACCCAGGGCCTCTTCATGCTGTGAAGCTAATTACAAAATCCTTTTGACATTCATGAAAGTAGATCTGATCTTTGCTACACACCAAATGACATAATGTCCTAAAAAACAGGAATCATTGATTTTGACTGCCTTTTTTGTATATTTTTTCAGGAAGAGAAAATTAATTTTGAGATGTATTGAAAATGAAATGATCCAGGTCCTATTTTTCTTCTCCTTCATCTGCTTCAGTATCTTTACAAAATTTCTCACTCTAATGTATTAGGTCTGGACTTATACTGCTATATGAAGGTATTTATATTAATTTCAGGTTATACGGCTTATAGCACTGATCCATCCATTTCTGCAGTGTTGCCCATTTTGGCCATTCCTGAGAAGAAGGAATATTTTCTAAAAGAAGAAAAATAAAAATTTAAAGGAGCTAAGAGCCTTGGATTACACCCAAAAGCAAAATGTACTCAATTATTGGATAAGAGAAATACTTTGAGTTACAATCTTTTTCTGAAAATGTAAGAAACCATTAATGGAAAATGAAACAAAATACTCTTCTTCAAGTTTTAAGATATTAAGAACTTAAATATTTGAAAATTTTCTGTCTCTCTTCAATAGATTTTTTTGGATCATATTATGAATAATTTGATGCTGATCATTGACAGATTAAGCACTTATGTTCCAAGAACGTATGCTTATAGTTAATTACCTCAAAAAAAGGTAAAATAAAATATGACTGTAAATACTCTTTTGTTCCTCATTTCTTTTGCAGAGATAGCTTGCTTGCAGTTGAATGATATAAATGCTATTAATCAACAATTTCAAATGTGTAATTAGAAAATATATTTTTTTCTTTTTTTATGATCTGTCGAACATCACACCTTTCTAGTTCATTTTATGTGCAAGAAACGCTCTATCGATTATTAGTCATTTGAAATCATGGTTTAAATTGAATGTATTATAGTTTTAGAATATAGTCAACAAAAGCCTGGTATTAATGTTTGCCTGGTAAACAGATCTGGAAAAATACACTTTTGTGATTGTTAATGTGAATTAATGTCGACAACTTAATATGAGATCACTTTAAATGTTCTTTACTATGTTGTTGTATGACAGAAATAATAACAAGAAAACTAAAGGATGAATTCTATTGCAAGCCTCATACCAACTGTAAATTTATGATTTGTATCATCCTGACTGTGAGTACCTGTTCCACATTTTTAATAGTGACTACGTCTCTGTAAGTAATAACTAGTAAAATGAATTGAAATTAGTCTGTCATGTTTCTTTATTAGGTAAAGTAGTTAAAGTGTACTTTTGATGTTTTTGATAAAGCTATAATTTAATAGTAAATGAGTTGTTGTTATGGCCTTGACAAGACTTTTCTTATAATGTTGAGTTGGATTTTGACCTTTCTTGCACACCATCTCAATTTACTTTTAAACCTAAATTAATTCTTTACAATTAGCTATTCATATAAGCAGCTATGATATTATTCCATCTACCTATCAGGCTTCACATAACATTATTTGTTATTAGTTTATTCTACTATAAAGTCCAGTTATCATCAAGTAAACTTGCCAAACTACTGTAAATCTGTGATGAAAATTTTAAATGTATTTTTTGAAATAAAATTCTGAACATTGAATGCGACATCTATCTATTTTAATCAAATCTTTTCACTCCCTTAATGTATTTTCCTTCACTTCAGCTAATGTCAGATAATATGCAATGGCACATTTATCTACTTATCTGTAGAAAAGTCAGAACAGGGAAGATGGCCAAAGAAACAAATGCATATTCATGTACTAATTCATATGGTTAAGGAAAACTTTGCTTCATGTGCGTTAAAGTGAAACATTAACTGTTGTAACATTTAGAATATTAAAGTGAAAGAAATTTCTTAATGTATGCAGTTGACAACTTAATGAATTTCACAACACAATGTTGAATATAAAGCATGTATTTAAAATCAGAAATATACCAGAAATCAACAATATAGAAGGACTAAAATACAGGATAATATATTGTGACAGGAGGGCTACAACCCTTCCATATGAGACCATTTTTTACCCAAGCAGTCAGATTGACTTCACTGTTTCTGCTCATGGTACTAAGAATTTCTTGTCTCAGTAAAAAATACATAGACTTGCATCCTGGATTGTATCTACGTAAACAAAAAACATCAATAGTATATATGGTTTGATATCTTAGAATTTTTTAAAAATTATTTTTACTGTAAAAGTATGAGTTTTGAGATGAATCCACTTTGTTAATAATGTAAGCTAAGATATAAGGAGATATATACTTCCTAGAAATAAAATTTATCTGATAGTCAATGATTAATAGTCATTGACTGATATCATTAACTGTTGCAAAATTCTCACTGACATCTGAAAACTACTTTTAAACGAAGTCACAGTATGCCTTCAGCATTCAGCCTATTGCAATTGGTTACCCTTGTCTAGAGTTGTTTGTAGTTCAGACTTCATTGATTCTCATGACTGAAAGTTTTTCTCAAAATTCTTTTTCTTTTCTTTTCACGCTACATCATTGTCCCTTTCAAACAATTTTATTGATATATTTATTTGCAAATTTCTTCAGAACTTTATAGGAAAAAAAGGATAGATATCATTTTGTAAAGCTTGAAAATTAAAAAAAAAAAAGCAAAGTCAAATAAATTCATTCTTGAATAGTCTTTAATAAGTAAAATTTTACTTATTTCTTGGTTTATGAAGTGGGATTAATCTCTCCTAGCAGTCCAAGGATTTTCACCACCCCTAATCAGTGGGCATACTTTCACAGTCATTCTTGTGACCTAGCAAAGAGATAAGATAGCTGCCTTATGAATTATTTCTCTCCATTTTAACTAAAGGAGCATAGATGACTAAGTTGACATGAATAAAAACAAACAAACAAACAAACTTTATAGATAGCTAAAGATAAGTAGGATAAATCCACACCTAAACTTTCAGAATGTTAAAATTAAAAAAAAAAAAAAAAAAATTGTATCACATAAATAATGCTAAAAAGAAAATCTTGGTTGTGTTGAAATCGGTTACAATATTGTGTCATACATTTAAAAAAAATTTGAAGATTTTGAAGATTTTTGTCTAAATTTGCATAATAAAGTAAAAAATGTCAATCCGATATAAGAAGCAATTTTGTTCCTCTTTGTGGAAATGAGGGATTGCTTCTGTATTACATAATCGCAGGCGTTTCGGCAAACTTATAGTAATATCGATATATGGTACCCTCCCTGAATTTAGCTGAGCCAGTATACCACATGCAGCTTCAGAGATGGTACTATACAACTTGTCTCTAATAGTGCAGATCTCCTTAGGATAAAAGATTACAATGAACAGTTATAGATATGTTTTACTATCAAACACTGAAAGGGCAGCACAGGTGCCTAATTCATAGTTCTGCCTGTGATTCTTGCTGATCATTACTTGATTGAAAAAGTAAGAACATATAGAAGACAGAATGGGACAAAATAAATGATTGGTCAAAAAAAAGTGCAGGAGATATACCTGGAAATGATCGTGCTGTCATTCACTCCTGTGGGCAAGCACACATAAATTTGGCTGTTTTTTTCTGAAGTTTCTGCTCTCAGAAATGTGACAAATTTTATATTTTTTGTTGATTTCTCTGTATTGATTTTGAGTGGAATGTCACCCTAACTGATTAATCTTTATAGGCGTATGTAACACAGATGTTCTCTTTCTTAGGATAAATCTCATACAGACACTCTTGTTCCTTGCCCAAAGCATTGGGGGGGGGGGGGAAAANAGGGTGGGGGGGGGGGGGAAAATACATCTGAAAGGAAGGCCCAGGATATCAGAGAAAAATCTCATTTTTGAACAAAAGAGTAGGATGTATAAATGTGGAAAGATGCAAATGAACAGTGCTGTGACATAGATATTTGAGAACTATGCTTCACCATTTTCTATTTAACTTAATAATTGTTTGTGTTTTTTAAATGTTTTATTTCCCAAGCATGTGTGTCTGTTTCAAAGCATCATATTTTGATCTTTTGTTACCACTTGTTACTATGTCCGTTAATGACAATCATGAACTTTACACTGGTGTCAATTAACAAGAATGACGTTCAGAGAATGTATAACACTGCAGACAGACCTATCTCATGGAGCAATCAATTATTTTTTTTTTCTTCAGTCTAGGATTGGAATTGAGTTGGAATTCAAACGAAGAATTACGATACTACTGTGTCTACTCAGCCTCAGGTGCTTTATCTCTAGCTGCCTAGTCCCATAAGGTGCAAAGTAGAACATAGCTTCAAGGAAAGAAAATCTGGGAGAGTCTCTGGGTAAAAAGCTATAAGATCAGTAAACTGGAGAAACCAGTTCCACTGTGCATGCGTGAAGAAAGACATAGGAAAGTTAATGGGACTAACTAAATATCAAATCCTTACTTTGTTCATGAATAAACTTACTTAGAGAAAGGGATTATACAGTAATAAAATGTTTGTTCAGAGAATGTCCTTTATTTCATTGCTTGTAATCCAGACACAATAAATCTTTGAAAGAAGATGAATTTTAATTCAAAATAGCTGTCAGACAACTATGTGCAAGCATCTGTCTGCGAATAAAGGTGCTTGTGTCTGTCAAATCTCATATTTCTGTTAAGTGGCTCACCCACATATGAGAAATCTTCTTAAATAATTATCTGCCCATGGAGGTTTCTTCCTAAACCATTCTCTTCAGGCCAATAAACAAAAGAATAAATATTAACAAAATATAAAAGGATATTCAGCATTCTCCGTGCACACATTCACAAATATACACACAAGTATGCACACACACACAAATATATATATGCGTATATTAGTTTTCCTTTGTGAAGCCATGTTGTTTTATTTAGGTTGATCTAGATGTTTTCTCTTCTTTTTTGACATATTTTTCAATTTCTTTTTTGTACTGAATGAGGTGTCAAAAGTCTATAAATTCCTGAATTGTATCTCTTTTAAAGTGACTTATAACACATTCAGCCCTTCATAGATCTCCTACATTAACAGATATTAGTTTGAACTTAAAATATTTATTTGAAGAAGATATTTTTGTTTTCAAAGTGTAAGAAAACTTTTCCTCCATGTTTATTTTTTTAATTTTCTACAGCATATTTCATCTTGACAGCTCACTATATCTCATCTTTTCTCAATGTAAATTAAGTTTAATTAAATTAAGTTTAAAATTAAATATCAGTTCAATTATCTCTACAATGAACATTAGAAAGAAAAGTAAAAACATTTTTAGGATACTCCTGGTGTCTGTTTCCGGTTTAATAGTTTTTTGAACTCCATAGAAGATAGGAGTACTACAAATTCATTTTAAAATATTTAGATTTATCTATATTAGAACAACAAACATTATGATACACATATTTTTGTTTAATTTAGTATAGCTTTTGCCTTTACAAATAGCATTTATTCCCAATTAACTTATTTTTTTAAAGAATAACTATTTTAATAATTTATTGATTAGCACAATAGCAAATATGCCTACTGTCTCATTAAATCCCTACCGTGCTGCAGTGGTGAGTGTGGGAGCTCGTGCAACAGGGAGCAGGAATTCTATCCCTCCTCGCTCGCGAATCCATCCTATTTATTGCCTGTCTCTGTGACCGCAGTTTTTTGCCATGGTCTCCACCAGGCGGAGAGCTTGCCCTAAAAGGACCATGGCAACCCAGACAGAGGGCCTACCCAGAAATGTGGCTACACAGGTCTCTGGCTGCAGGGAGTGCCAGAGCCTGCTGCTGCCGGGAGAGGGCGGCAAGCATTCCACCTGTGTGAGGTGCGAGCAGGTGGAAGATCTGCTCAACATGGTGGCAGAGCTGAAAGAGGAGGTTGAGAGACTGAAGGTCATCAGGGACTGCGAGCGGGAGATCGACTGGTGGAGTAGCTCCCTGGCGTGCCAGAGGGAAAGGCGCTGGGNTTTAGTCTGGAGAAGAGGAGGCTCAGAGGAGACCTCATCGCACTCTACAACTTCCTGAAGGGAGGTTGTGGTGATGAGGGGGTCGGCCTCTTCTCCCGGATAACTACTGACAGGACAAGAGGGAATGGCCACAAGTTGCGCCAGGGAAGATTTAGATTGGGTATGAGGAAAAGCTTTTTCTCTGAAAGAGTGATCAGGCACTGGAATGGCTTGCACAGGGAGGTGGTGGAGTCACCGTCCCTAGCGCTGTTCAAGAAGCGTCTAGACGAGGTGCTAAGGGATATGATTTAGTAGCTTAGTGGGTAGGGATGGTGATAGGAGGATGGTTGGACTAGATGATCTTGTAGGTCCTTTCCAACCTAATGTTTCTATAATTCTATGATTCTAAACGCTTCATTTTGTTCATCACCTCTAAACCTCAAATGTCTTTTCAAGAAGCATGGTTTCTACCTGCAGTAAGTTTTAATGTGAAAGAACGAAAGGGAAACCAAGCCATTCTTCTTCCAATCAAAATCTTTATTGTTACAGTCAAAATCAAAAAAAAAAAAGATTAAATTTTATTTTTTAGCACCTTGAATTTTAAATGGTGCAAAAAACATGTTCTTATCAGTTCAGTGATATTGATATACTTTTTTTCCCCATATTTAAAATACAAAGTATATTAAAAAAAAAAACCTTCTTCCTCAAAAATTTAAGATATTTTCCCATTAAGAACTTATTAAAGCCATGTTGCATGTTTTTTGTTTTAAGGAAATAAGTAAAAGCCTTTAAAATCTCCTCATTTGCTGCCTTATGTATTATGTCATGTTGTGTTACATCAGCCTGCACACATTAATTTTTAAATATGTGATGTGACAAACTGTAAAACGATTCACAATGCTTTGGATTTAAGAGTCTAAACTGTAGTTTTGAAAGAAAGAGTAAGGAAAAAAAAATCCAATTTAAAAACTACTTTTAAAGCCATTTAGAAATATTTGTGATACAGTAATTGTATATTTTTGAAGTAAAATGTAGTCTTACTAAAGAATATTGCTAGCAGAGCATGAACTTTTGAACTTCATTGTTTTTCTAGTTTTTTTTTTTTTTGTTATTTTTGTTTTGGCACTGAAATAATATGGTAATTTTTGATTACTTCTTTTAAATCTCAGCTACAAGGCATACTGAATATGATGCCAAAACTGGCAGTTCGCAAATGTCAATTACTTTAGCAAAAGAGCCTGGTATGAAGTAAGGCATATATAATCTGTTGCCCTGAATTGCTGGGGTCTGAACTATAGGTCCCAATCAAAGTTGACCTATAGATGAACCTCACAACCCCACAATATATCTAATGCACTTATCCATATTTTGCCATGTCAGTATGAGTATGTGTGTTTCGGTGTTTATCAGTAGAAGCTCTATTATAATGTTAACCTATAGATTAATAATGGTCAAATTATCTCTTTTTATTTGGCACAAGGAAACTTCACTGTAACGTCTGTCCTGTGATGAGCACGTTGGAAGGGGCCCGGGCAGACAATCTTGCCACAAGGCCTGTAGTCTCTTAAAAATAGATAGTGTGACTCCCTTGGTTCCTCCTTGAATCCTGGCCAGATTTGGGGGAAAAGACCAACAGGAGAAAGATGGTTAGTCACTATACCAGATGTTTCCACATATCAAATTACAAAAATTGTTTATTCAGCTGTATAAAAGTGGGGCCCTCTTTTAGCGACATTGAAGACCTCACCTACAAGTGGATGTACTGCATAGGGCTTCCCAATTGCTGGAATAAGTTCTACAGATCCTCATTGCAACCAGCGCTCCTCAGCAACTGAGGATCTAGATGGTGGTAAAGTATTAGGGAGATTGATGATTTATCTTTCTTAATCACTATCGCTAACCTCATGCAGTAATGATTAGGTGCATTACCTTGCTTATTTTCTTTACTGTTAAGCTTATCTTTTGACTATATGCACTGCTTTATTTTTGTATTATTTTGAAATAGACAGTAAAATAAACCTATCCCTTTTGTTGGTAATTATGTCCTTTCTGTTGACCCCGTCCATTGGCAAAATATGTCCTCAGATTGAATATATATCAGTATTATATTTACACTACTTCTGCAATGTATTCTGGTAGTTGAAGTTACAAATACTTGTGAAATAAGGTGATTTGCTACAGATGCTTTGAATGCAGTACATCTGATAAAATATATGTCTGAATATTACATTAGCTGTTTATTTTTTTTAGAAGTGGCTCAATGGTTATCAATAAGGTGTATTCACATAAAAATAATAAAACACTGAGATGTGCAAGATATTTTAAACCATGCACACACATTTTGAAACGAAAATCATGTTTCATCAAATCTTTTTGGACCTCATTTTTATCCAACTCAACAATTTAACTTTCTCAACAGTTAAGATTTTTCATTTAGTGATTTGATTTAGTATTTGCCACCCACCTTATTTTGTGATCAGCTGAAGAGTAGAAAACACAGTAATAAGCTTAAAAGCTTTAATGTCTCATTGTTAACAAAGGAGCTATGTTTATGTTATATTTTCAGTGGTGTGACACTGGTCATCTCAATAAAGTAATTTCTTACTTACTACACTAAGAGTGAGTTTAGATTAAGACCCAGCATATTTAGGACCCAAAAAGTCAAAATGTGCACTCCAAACATACATATATGCACCTCTGCATTTGTTAGCAGAACACAAAAACCTTTATTTCATGCAAATTTGATATTGACATAGCAGTTTGATTCCACTGGATGTGGAAGATGAGATAGTGTTATAAAAAGAAAAATGTAGCTATGCACATTTAAATAATATGTATCTCTGTATCACATGGAAAGGAATGAAGAAACATTCACATAAATCTTCATAGGAAAATAATTTACAACAAAAATAGAATTTATTCAGTTGCTTTAAAATCACTTCATGGAAGGCTGGTGTATTCCAAAAAAGCAATATTAGTTGATAAAGTCAATGCAGTCAATGCAGTGATAAAGTTTTCAACATCAATCCTCTAAAGATATCACATGTGGGAGCATATGATCTTTAGGATCTCTTATTTTTAGTTATCCATCATCACAGAATAGCTTAAATTCCAATCAGTTGGTTACATTTGGAAAAATCAAGGGAATTCATTAGGACTAACACAAGAGTTACAGATGACTAGGGATTACGAAAGTGTATCTTTGGTGCAGTTTGGTCTTCAGAATGCCTATTGGTAGTGATGGACTGTATGGAAAATTACAGATCACAGCCTGAACAGGGGACTAGCCCGTGACAAAAGGCTCGTGTTAGCTTCAGAACACAAGTACACTGCCTCGGCCTGTGCACCTGCAGGTAGCTAGTTGAAAACTTGTTTGTGAGAAAAGTGCTCTGTAGCTGTCCCTGTAGCTGTAAGCAAGTACCCTTGTGTGTGAATGACCTTGTTTACCCAGATCTGTACTCGTCCCCCATTACTGTATAAATGGCCATACCACGGTGTCCCGCTCCAATTATTGGAGTGAGGGGAGATTCTTTAATATACCCAGAGTGAGATTAAGACACAAACGAGGTCAAATGTTGTCCAACCAGTTTAATAGAAATTCTGGTCAGTGAGGGAGACGGGGATGGGAAAGCAGACGATAGTAAAAGATAGGAAGTAAGAGCGAGGGTTACATATAGAAAGCGGGGACAGTCACCACCATGGATCCTGCACCATTGTGTCGGTCCAGGAATATCTTCAGGCCCTTGTGGGAGCGAGGGAGCAAGAGCACAGGGGGAACAGTAGCAACAGCAGGCATCAGNCTGCAAGCCTTCAGGCAGCAGACAGGTGGGCAGACTTTGAGACAAAAGAGTTCTCACAGCAAGCTTTGAGACAAAAGATTCCAAAACAGTCTCTTACACACAGAAGGGTCTCTCTCTCTCTCTCCTTCTCTGGCCGAACCCTGCTGCTAAACCCTTGCTGGCTTGCTGCCGCTGGCGTCTCTACAGGCGAACCCCCCTCACTGGCCTGCCGCCACCGGCACCCCTATCGGCACAGACTACCTGGTAGCAGCCCTGGTATCGTGAGTACCCCGCTATTAAACCGACGAATCTGAGCTCGCCTCCGAGTGCTTTCCTTGGAAATGGTGAACCTTGAAGCAGAAGCGCTGTTGCTTTTGCACAACATGGACAAAAACAGAAGTAAATAAAAAAAATGACAAGTTTCCAGAGCTACCAGCTTAAAAATAAAATTTTTCACATGTAAATCTAACACAGAAATTTGCCATGGAAATAAGAAATAACAAAAAATAAAAATAAAAATAATCTGAAACATTTTTCAGCCCTTTCAAATTATACAATCCTTGCTGCTAAACATCTTAGGGCACTGAGTCTTCTTGGAAGATAAATCCACTATAACACTGACAACCAGCAGTGTTCCTTAGATTACAAATTGGTGCTCACAAATTCAAGCACCAAATAAGACTATTATATGTAAGATTTGAAACCAAGTTTCAGAATATAACACATTCCAGTACAATACTCTTCAAGAATCTTGAGTGTAGGGAGAGTGTGAGGGAGAAAGCGTCTAGGTAACTTGAAAAAATGTAACAGGTATAGTGAATTACCTTGAAAATTGCAAAGAGAATTTGATTTCTTACTGCTGCCTTTTACTGTATGCACTTCAGTTTAGGTGAATAAGACTTGTAATTTAAATAAAGATCAGTCTTGTTTCAACATCTGAGTGGAACATATCTCATCCTGTTATAATCAATGAGAAAAAGCCAATAGCACTCCACAGGGCAGGTCCTAAAATATCACTAAAATTTCAAACTGACTTCTTTTTTTTTTTTTTAATAATTCTCACTCTATGTGTGGGTGCATGTTTTGTGTGTAGAGTTACCTTCTTAATTTCTTACAGAACAAAACAAAAAGTCTCCTGCAGTGTGCTGCATGTATTTATATATCATGGTATCAGATTTGCACATTGAATTTCCACTTAAAACTCTACTCAGGAACCTCCTAGACAACCTTTTTTGTCATCATATATTTCATATATTAATTTTGGCAGAAGGATGTAATTTTTCTATTGTTTAGGAAAACCGTTGAAAAGTAGAGAAAGAGAAAATACCTAAAACTCTTTTATAATGATGAGGTTCAAATGGCCATCTAGTTTACAAACTGCATCTAACCAGTAGTTATATATGATTTTAATGCTATTTTTCTTTCTAGCAATTTCAATCCTTAAGTTAAACTGTGTTCATTTCTTCTAACTCCAGTCTGCACCTTTGAAAGATGTGTGTTACTCAAGCATTTTCTGTTCTTAAGGGTTTTCTGTTCTTAAGGAATTAATTTTTGTGCCAAGGCATACTAAAGATATCTTTAAAGCTGTAGAACAGATTGGACAGATTGTAGACCAGATGAACAATCCAGACCAGCTTGTATCATTCCAGGGCAAAGACAAACTGACTATTATGCAAATTATGGACAATAGTAGCAATAGATGTTGCTATGTGAGGTGTTGGCAATGGCAGAACACTAACAAGAACTCAAAAATGATATACCATGCTAGGCAGGTGTGATCAGATGCTGTAATGAAATGAAATTTCCCATTTTGCTTTTCTCAGAAAATATTACTTTGAATTTATTATTCTGAACATACTATTCTGAATGATATTGCCACCATTTATTCACCCTGTACTGGATCTTCACTTCTTCAATCAGTTCATATATAGCGTATTCTATGGCCAATATTGTTGAATTATTAGAAAGATCTAGAATACAGAGAAATTTGTCATATTTTTTACCAGAAGAATCTGCTCTCTCGATGCTCTTATACTAGCTTTTTTTTTATCCTTAACTGAATCTAGATTATGCTTAGTTTTCTGCCAATATTTAGCTTTTTTTCTTTTATAAGATTAATTATATTTCATTTTATATAGCATATTTTTTACACATATCTATGATTTTTCCTTCAAAAAATCAATAATCTTGCCAAATATTTTATAAGAAATCTGGTGTCTTGCATTTAATTCTGTGTCACTATTTGATTGTTTAAAACATAAAAGAGTATACAAATCTTTAACATCACAATCGATTATGAAATCCTTTCTTTTTAATTACTATAGAAAGTTATAATCTCTAAGATTACACTTGAGTTAAAACAATAAAAGCATCACATTTTGTCTACAATATTCGAGCATTAACAAATGGATATATTGACAAAAAGGCAACAAAGCATTCATATTTTATATTTGCTCTATTTTATAATGTATTTCTTTCATTTTTTGAATAGGTATAAAAATTTTTTCTTTCTGAGTTTTAGAAAAGTATAAAGGTATTCTATTATTTTTAAAGATCTTTTTTTTCAAATAATCTGAAAACTAATCTATCACTCAGAAATATGAATACCTTCTCTATATGCATTTTGATCTTCCATTTATATGCAAAACATAAAAAAAAATAAAGAAAAAAAAAGAAAAAAAAAGAAAATAACACAAAATCTTCTTGCATATATGAAAATTATTCTCAGGTTATTTGACAGCTAATTTTCCAAAATCTGTATGGTTTATTCATTGTAGCTGTATATATGCTTTTTCTAGTAACTTACCTATTTATAGCTAAATTCTGCTTTTGAGTGTTGAACCAGACTCTAAAGCATTAATAAATTCATTATCTTCAAAATACCCTTTCTTTTCTAATTCTGAAAACTCTGATCATTCATTTATCCACTTTTACTGTTAATAAAGGACAGAAGAAACATCATAATTTAAAACTTTAGTTAGGAAACTGATAAGTGTAACTTGCTGTCTCACTTCAATTGTATCAAATTAATTGTGTTTCATTAATCATTGTTTAACACTAGATATTAGTTTTCTGGGAGATGAAATGAACGAGGGAAAGGAAGGGATGCACTATTATCAGCTTACTACCTGATTCTGTTTTGGATCATTCTGTTCAGCTCTTTGTAGGACGATTTCTAGTATGACTTACTCATGGGATTATTCTCAAAAGCAGCATAGAATAAACTGCATCAGATTCATTTTTCTCCATTTTACATTGTTTTCCAGCACTATTCCTATGGACTCTTATCTTTCAAAAAACTGCATTTTCTCATACCATGTCCCAAGATATTAACTCACCCCTTAAGTTTCATGCAATAAAAACACTACCATGCTCCAAAACTGCTTCTAAGACTAAAAATTTTTAAAAAGTAATGCAACTCTCTAAAGAAGTCTCACATAATTCATAAGAAAAATAATACATAGTCTCTCATTTATCTCTTTATTTTTAGTATTTTAAATATATATATACTAATGATGGAAAATAAAATGTACAAGTCTTGCTATAGAATGGATAAGTGTATTGCATGCATTCCCATGCTAACCTAGTAGTCAGAATCACTATTTGTTGTGCACTTGGAATCTAAATAGACAACCTTCATTGTCTTATTGTGGGGACTGCTGTAAATGTCAAGTGCAAAATGCTATCTGTTTTACCTGTGATCTTAGCACACCTGAAAAAGTAATAGCAGAGTGCTAGGATAAGTATACAGTGCACCATATCATTTCTAAGTTCCTCTCTTTCCCACACTGATTGCAACAACTGAAGGGCAATTATCAATTTAGAATAATTGTATTTGTTTTTAGCCTCTTTCTTTCTTCTCATCATATCCACAGCATGCATGTAATTTCTGACTTCTCTGCATTAATTTAGCATTCATTTTTTGTAAAAGAAGATGTTGACTAAGAATCAGGCTATTATATTTTCCCTTTGTTGATCTGTCCATTGAATCTTAGAGTATTTTGGTATGCTAGAAATTCAAATGAAATCCCATGTTATGCTCAGAAATTCAGAACTTCAAAAGTTCGAAAAGTTTTACAGCCAGAGTTGAAAACTATATTCTGGATGTCTGGATAAAGTATTACAGGAAGGTATGAGATAGTGGAGTCTAGGATCTTAATGAGAGAAACAAGGCAATAAATAGGATTGCAGCACTGGACTTCAGGAGAGCCAACTTTGACCTCTTCAAGAACCTACTTGGAGGTGTCCCATGAGTTAGAGCATTGGAGGATAAGGGGGCACAGAAGTGTTGCTTGATGTTCAAGTACCACTTCTTCCAAGCTCAAGGTCAATGCATCACTAAGAATAAGAAATCAAGCAGAGGTGACAGGAGACCTGAATGGATGAACAAAGAGCTCAAGGAAAATCTCAAATGGAAGAAGTTTACAGAACATAGAGAAAGAGTCACTTGGGAGTAATATAGGAACATCATCAGAGTACGAAGGGATGCAACAACAAAGGCTAAAGCCAACCTGGAATTGAGACTGGTGAGAGAGGTCAACGACAACAAGGACTTCTTGAAGTATGTCAATAGCAGAAGGAAGGCAAGGGAAAATAAGGGTTCACTGCTGAATGAGGAGGGTGCCCTGAGAACGGAGGACACTAAGAAGATGAAGCTACAGAATACATTCTTTGCTTCGGTTTATACTGCTAGGACTGGCCCTCAGGAATCCCAGACTCTGAAGGTAAGAGAAAGAATCTGCAGAAAGAAAGAAATCTTCTTGTTGATTGAGGCAGATCTGGACAGAGATTGTCTAGGCAAATTTCATACACACAAATCCATGGGCCCCAATGGGATGCATCCACCAGTGCGGAGGGAGCTGGTAGAAGTGATTACCACTATCATCTTTGAAAAGTCATGAAGAATAAGAATGGTGCCTGAGGACTGGAGGAAAACAAATGTCACTCCAGTCTTCCAAAAGAGCAAAAGGTGGAACAGGGAAACTACAAGACAGTCAGCCTCATCCCTATCTCTGGGAAGGTGATAGAACAGCTTATTCTGGATGTTATCTCCAAGCAAGTGAAAGAGAAAAAAGTCATCAGGAATAGTCAAAATGGGTTGACCTTCTAGGATGTCATAATCAGCTGGGTAGATGAGAGTAGAGCAGTCAATCTTGTGTACCTTGTCTTCCTCTAAGCTTTTGACACTGTTTCCCATAATATCCTTATAGGCAAGCTTAGGAAGTGTAGGATAGATGAGTGGACAGTGAAGCAGATTGAGAACTGGCTGACTGGTAGAGCTCAGATGGTTGTGATCAGTGGCAGAGTCTAGCTGGAAGCCTGTAGCTAGTGGTGTTCCCCAGAGTTCAGTACTTGTTCAACATCTTAATTAGTGGCTTGGACGAAGGGATAGAATGCTCCTTCAGCAAGGTTGCTGATTATACAAAACCGGGAGGAGCGTGTGACACTCTAGAAGGCTGTGCTGCCATTCCTCAAGATGTGGGCAGGCTGGAGAGTAGAGCAGAAAGGAACCTGATGAGGTTCAACAAGGGCAAGTGTAGCTCCGGGGGAGGAATAACTGCCTGCATCAGTACAGGTTAGGGGTTCAAAAATGAGTAGAAAATTGCGTATTTGAAGTGCACTGCACTCTAGCTAACGCTTTCTGGTACCTTTAGGAATGTCAGGGAGTTGGTTTGAGATGGAACAGCTTTCAGATGCTCTAACATGCATTGGAGATCAGTTCTGTCCTAAGTGTCAGGGTGCTACAACTGAGTTCATGACAGCTCTCTTCATTGCTGTGTTAAAGAGAATCTCAGAGCAGTAGGAAATGTGAGCTTTTTAACCTTAAACTAATCCATGACAGTTTAACCACCAGCTCTTTCCTACAAGCTGCAAGTCTTTTCATGTCATTATGTATATGTGGCTGTTATGTAGCTGTTTATATTTCTTTATCCTCATGCAAGGCCTTAATTAAACATCCTAGCTACAAGAAATTGTGAATGAGGATGTATTTCTGATCTGTCCTTTTTGTCTCCTGAAGGCTGGAACAATGGCTAATCTGATTTCCATAAATTCTTAGTGATTACTACCCTGCTTCCCACATGTGTTCCATTGTGATAATTAAAAAATATGATGTTCCCTGACCTGTAACATGCTTTATGTGGTTTATTTTTTTTCCTACGCATGGCTTAAAAAGATTGTGAGCATTGTAGAAGCAACCTGCCTAGCCTCTGAGAAACAGAGCATTATGTTTGTGCCCGAACTCTTTGTGCTTTATAGTGTGCACTGTAGGAGATATGAATGGTAGCCCGTTAAGACTGGTATGTGGTCCCTGTGAGAAGATTTAAAAACAAGTGATAGTCTAGTCAAGAAAATGAGATTATTAACCAGGAGAACAAAATTATTCCCTAATTTCAGTGTTAATACTCTTAAATTCTGGAGAATATTCTCTCTCCTTTAGTGTATGCTGTCACACTGGAGAAACAACAGGATGCAAGATGTAGGCCTAACTTGCAAATACAAATCCTACAAAGCTGCAGAATACCAGAAATTACCTCTTGCTGTTCAGGAACTTGTATATATGATACACTGGGAAGAAAAATGCATTGATCTTCAAGCAATTCAAACAATTTTTTGCTGTGATAACTATGCTGCTAATCAAGTAGTATTTATCATATTTACCCTCCTTACACGAGTTCAGGAAATGACAATAAGAGACTTTCAGGACTAGATCATACCGTTGGCAACACATCTATCACCCAGCATGTCAGCAATTTATAAAATATTGTCAAATAGTTTATTCAACAGTATTTATACTTTTCAATTTGAAAAATAACCTGCTTATTTCTTTATTTGTTTTCTCTATGTGCAGATGTTATACCTTTTTTTCTGCTCAGTCTGCTTTTTTTCAAATAGCAGTGGTATTGACACACTTTCTAAACCAGATTATTTTCTACTAAATCATGAAATTTCAATATGTCTATTAGAATCTCTACATACCAAACATGAGTCTGGTTTTTCACTCTTTATTTGAATGTCTGTTAGTACACAAGATCTGAAGTGTAATTGGGTCTGTACACATCATTTTTTTTAAAAAAGATAACAAATAGAATATATACATTTACTAGTAGCAAATATTTTTCTAGAAGCATTGGGCATAAAGACAGATATGCTGTAAAAGAATGTTTTCATTCTGATCCAGCCGATTTAATGAAAACGAATTCAAAAGTCCTTTTGCGATAGAGCAGTTATAGTCTTCCATTGTAGGCATGGGTGATAAAGGAACTTACAATGTTGAATATTTTCCTGGGAATAAAACAAATATAAAAACAAGGTAGTTACATACTTTGAAAAGCACGTTTGATGTCAACAAAATTACATGCATTCTGGTGCTACAGAAAATTATTAAATCTGAAAAGACAGATAGGTATTTCTCTATGTCAATCAAAGTACAAAACATGAATAAATTATGCTGAAAGTTTTAATACTGACTCTTAAATATAATCCTGTAAGTTTATCATCCAATTTAGCACCTCGGACTGCAGAATTTATTCCTGAATATTTTGTCATGTTTGAAATAGATTTTTTTAAAATATGTCTGCTTGTAAGTAGTCAGAAGTAAATCTTGCTTTTCTTCAATCTTTGCGTCCAGGAAATTTATCCTCAGCATCAATTCTTCATTCATCCAGAAATCCATCAAAGCTAATATTTTATAGATTTTTTTCTTAAAAGAATGTGATAAAAAAAAGAAAATTACATGTAAATTTCTCATCTAAGAGCCTAATAAGATGTGCTTTTGTTTCTGTGTTACAAGAGTAAGTAGGAATTAGTATTTTGTTAGTTTGTTTTTAATTTTGATCAGCTGTAGTCTACTTCCATTTTCAGAAAGAGTATTCAAGGCTGAAGTGTACTAAATGAGTTCCTGAATAGTATTTTCTCTTGCAGGGAAGATAGTTCATGGACACTGAGAAAACTCCACAATGCAAAACAATGCATGATACAAAACTAACAAGAATGATCAGAAGTTTGTTTCAAAAGCTCATTCGTGATCTAAACTAAACATTAATTCAGACAAATCTTGGAGGTTCATTATATATGTTCACCGTAAGAGCAGCTTAGGAGTTTTACTCACTTTCTTCATACCACAATAGAGTTTAATTAATATTTTCTTCCAGCATAAAGATAAACTGATAAAGACATAATACAAGATTCATTGTAAATATAGTTTACTGTATATTTTAGAGTTTTGTATCATCAGCATCAAAAACGTTCCCTTAATTTATTTATTTTTAGGAACCCTTTAATAGCTGATCTTTGTTTTGATTACATGATATGATACTTTCATATGAAAGTTCATATCATAGAATCATAGAATCCTTGGAGTTGGAAGGGACCTTTAAAGGTCATCTAGTCCAACTCCCCTGTAATGTACAGTGACATCTACAGCTAGATCAGGTTGCTCAGAGCTTGGTCCAGCCTGACCTTTAATCTCTCCAGGGAGGGGGCTTCCACCACCTCTCTGGGCAACCTGTTCCACTGCTTCATCACACTTAACCGTAAGAAACTTTTTTCCTTAAACCTAACCTAAATCTCTCCTCTTTTGGTTTAAAGCCATTCCCCCTTGTCCTATCCCCACAGACCAAGATAAAGACTCTGTACCCTTCTTTTTTGTAGCCCCACTTGAGACACTGAAAGGTTGCTATCATGTCACCCTGGAGCCTTCTCTTCTTCAGGCTGGACAGCCCCAGCTCTCTCAGCCTGTCCTTGTAGAAAAGGTGTTCCAATCCTCGTATCATTTTTGTAGTCCTCCTCTGGACATGCTCCAACAGGTCCATGTCCCTCCTGTGCTGAGGACTCCACATCTGGATGCAGCATTCCAAATGAGGTCTCACCAGTACAGAGGAGAGGGTCAGAATCACCTCCTTCGACCTGCTGGAGACAAGTCTTTTGATGCAGCTCAGGATATGGTTGGCTTTCTGGGCTATGAGTGCACATTGCTGGCTCATGTCCAGCTTGCCATCTACCAGTACTCTCAAGTCCTTTTTGGCAGGATTGTGCTCTGTCCTTTAACTCAGCTTTTATTGATAGCAGGGGTTACCATGGCCCGGGTGCAAGACCTTGCACTTGGCTTTGTTGAACCTCATGAGGTTCTCCTGGGCCCACTGCTTGAGCCTGTCTAGGTCTCTCTGGATGGTATCCTGTTCCTCAGGCATGTCACCTACATCACACAGCTTGATATCATCTGCAAACTTGCTGAGGGCGCACTCGATCTTACTGTCAATGTCATTGATGAAGATATTGAAGATCATTGGTCCCTGATGGACACCACTCGGCACTGATCTCCATCCAGACATTGACCATTGATTACCACTCTCTGGTACAGTGTCAGAACCATCAAACAGCCCATCAAACAACCCATCAAACAGCTCACCCATCAAATCCATATCTTTCAGATCATTAAGACTTCAAGAAGTGCGGGACCTTTTCTGTGATAAGATTTTTGTGATAAGAAGGATTAAATGGATTTGAGTCTTAAACGAAAGTGTTGAAGTATGATAGTTCTTCACAGTAATAAGTAGAATGAAGAAATTTGTTTTTGTTCTTTCTCTTCTAAGGAAAGAATATACAAGCACAAGGCAGACAGGCTATGCACACTCTTCCTATTCCCCCCCCCACAAAAAAAAAATCCAAAACCACTTCATAATAGTAATCAAAACCTTGAAAAACATGGGAAAAAAAAAAAAGAATACAGAACGGAGATTCTTCATACTACAATAAGTAATAGATTCGTGTAACTCTTTATTACAGGATATTATGCATATAGATAATTTCTGGTTTCTCAGATGCAGATAGAACAAGTCATGAAAAATAAATCGACTCAGCATTCATACATAATGGAAAAAAAAACCTTATGTTGTAATTAGTTGAAAGCTGGGAAAATATTAAGGAAAAAGTTGTCTGTGTTTATCCTGTTTCTGCCACCTCCTAACTATTTCTTTATTACCATTTTAAGATCTGATCTGATGCAGTATGGACATCTTCTTGTTCTGAAAATAAGGCATTGTTATGATGAAAGGATAAATTCCCTACATGGTCTAGAGAAAGTACTCCTATCCATAGATAGTTTTTCAACTGCCAATTTCAATTAATGCAATATCATGACTTTCTGGGATAGTCTTTGAATCTATCTTGAATAATAAGAGAAAGAATAATCTTAAAGTGATTTTCTCCTGGGATAGAAAAGGTACTTGGTAGATGAGCTTAAGTAACACATTTATAAGCCAGCAGTAAAGTGAAATCTGTTAAGAGAATTACTTTAAAAGAGTCCCATTGTCATATGGGAATTGCAGTGCTCTCAGGACTTCCTAGTTAATAAGAAGTTCATGTCCTGGAGCAGATAGAGTTCAGGAAGCAGCAGTCCCTGGCCTTTCAAAGTCATCATATGCAAAAATCTAAAACTAGCAACACAAAAGAATATGAATGTATAGGCAATACATTTAGATAGCCTATTTTTTTCTCAGCCTTTTCTTGCCCCAAAATAAGTATATTAAGTTCAGTTTCAATCCCATTCCAAACTCACAACTCTAGTGAGATATCCTATCACGCAACAACCCCTTTTGCCAGTAAAACAGTTTATGCTTTATAATGTTTTACAGCTGGCCTCGTTCAGATATTATAGGCCTTTAATTTGCTACTCTTTGAGATATTGCAGAAGAAATATATGGCATTAATCAACCAGAAATTAGCTGGTTGACCTTAATTACTCTGGAACTAGATGCCACTGCTTCGAGTTTTAACAAATGCATGAATTTATATAATAAATATCTGGAAAATAAAGTTTTAATAGAGCTATAGACACAGCCTTAAATGTACAGCCTTTCAGCTCTAATAAAAAAAAAAAAAGAAGAAGAAGAAAAAATTACTTATGCTTAACAGATTGTGCAGTGATAAAATGTAAGTTGTGCTATGTAGAGTTTTGAGCAGACACAATTAATCTTCCCAAATATGCCCTCTGGCTAGTTTTATGCTTGTTTATTTACATTCCCCAAAGACTTCTCAAGTTTACCAATTCTGCATTTCAGATGCAGACCTTCTCACTGAACAGAAACTCTGTATATAACACTGATTATGAATCCAGGTATGCTTGTCATGTCATGCTTGCTGCACAATCTGAAGTACAATAGCTGCAAAGAGAATGGAAGACACTAATAGGTTTCCGACTGCAGAAATATTCATGCTTGCAAAATTTTCCCTTCCTGTCCATTCTTTTGAAAAGAAAGGCCAAATTTTGCTGAACATCACTTATTTTATTTTCAGATGATTTTTCCAGCAACTGGAAAAGTTATATTCTTAGAAGTTAAAACAAAACACACAATGACCTGATACTCTACGAAGTGTTTTTCTACCTGATACTTGAACAGCTTTTTCTTTGGCATCATAATTTGTATCCCTTTATATGTGTGATACTGTTTGCATATAACAGAAACTATGATTTCTTATTTGTGATCACATCACATAATTCTATGCATACAAATGCAGTGATGAATTGAATCTTCTGATTTTTATTTTAACAATTCTTTTGTACTCATATTAAAATAACATGACTATGAGTTTCCATAAGTCTTTATGCCTGTGAAATGAGATGTATGTTTCTATTCTATGCTTAAGGTCATATTCTATAAACAAATAACGTGACTGCCCCTCCTAACCTTGAAGGCTGAGACTCCACAGGTCAAATTAAGTTACAAATGCATTCAGTGCTGACTGGATATGACTGAATGTGTTAGTAGTTAAAATGTCTTTGGGAAAGCAAACATTAATTACTATTTTCATGCCCATTGTGTAAGTGGTTAGAAAATAGTGACTATAACATTGAGTGAATCTTTACTGGTTCGTATCTTAGGATCAAGGTTGTCTTAGCTCTCTGTCTTAGTTTCTAACTGAAACTTTCTCTCAGTGTCTGCTACAAAGCTGTGTTTTGGTTCTAGANCAATAAATTATTAGCACAAGTCATTATGATTTTTGCTAAAACAAAACAAAACATTTTCATCTAAGAAAATAAATGATTTGGGGGGAGGGGAAGTGGGAGAGGAGATGAAAGAGAAAAGATGAGAAGAGAAAGACAGGCACTACCAGTTTGCTTGTGCATGCATAGTTGAACACAACTGACATTTTGACTTCTAATTATTTTTCTTTCCTTTCCTCTCTGTATATGTAGTAAAATGTGTGAGTAGGGTAAAAAAAAAAAAAATCCTGCAGTATAAATCTAAATTTCTATTTGAATCTTTCCCTTTAATAACTTGATTCACCTATGGAGATTCAGAACACATTTTCATATTTAAAGCCAGCTAAACATGTCTGACATAGCTAACTAAATTTGCATGCATAAAATAAATATTAATTACACTCCCTCTCTGTGGGTTCCTACACGAAGTATAGGAAGCCTTGAACAACTTTAAAAAAAAATATATGAAAAAAAGTAGTAGAATTTTAGCATATAAAAGTGATTCACTGAGCTAGCTGACTTTTCTGTGCTTGAAAAATTGAGTCTACATACTGCTGCTGGAAGTTATCAATATTTAACTGACATTGACAAGACAAAGGCAGATTGTATGAAGGAAGAATTATTGCTGTGAATACACTAGTTTCTACCTGCAGTGCCTTTTATATTAATCACTGAGTTTCCGTATGCTATTGTAAAGAGTTCAGGTCTCAATAACAAATTAGTACATAATCATCAAGTATTTTTTCCTTGACAGAATAACTACTATAGTAGATGACAATGAAACAGTGAGGTTAATTTTAATAAAAGCTCTTCTAGTATCTAAGACAATGTTCTCAAAATCAAAGCAGAGAATAGACAGATGCCTCAGAGACAGGTACAAAACTGATTGAAAATCACACTGAATCAATATATGTCAATTTTTTGGTTTGTTAGTACGTAAGTTTTCTCATTTGGATGCAGTCTTTTTCAATACTTTCATTGCAGTTAGCTGGTAGAAATTAGAGAATATTTTAAAAAATGGTGACATAACAGATGTAATGAAATCAAGTTAAAGGTTTTGCAAACACATTACAGAACTGGATTTTGAAGTTGACAAGATAAATGTGATTTGAAATTTGCAAGGCAAACATCACTTGACAGTGATACAGTGTTACACTTGAGCAAATGGTTAAGTAAGGTTAATGCTCAAAAGATTTAGAGAACAAGAGTTGTCCACAAATTAACCACAAGCGGAAAGTGATTCTTCTTATGACAAAGGAATATGTCATTTAGGAAGCCATGTGCTTTAAATGCAGATTATATTTTTTCTGTGGTAAGTTTCAGTTTTGGAAGAAGGTTATAGTCCAAATAGAAGACAGCAAATGATGGCGGAAACGACAACAAGAAAATCTGAAATTATATCTTAGGAGGAAAAACCAGAGACTCTGGTTTGGCTTTACTTAGCAGACTAAAGAAACTACAATGAAAAAGACGATAATCAGACGACCTTAACTTATTGGACAAAAATTTATGTTAAATATTAAGAAAAATCTTCAAAATAAAGATAGTAAATACTGTGAAAACATTAGCAGATAGATTATAGAATACATTTTTAAAGAACTGAATAGATATTTATCTCTGGTTATATTTATAGTCAAGTTACGTTCCATTCTACTTCAATAAGAGAGGATTGAGAGACCTTTTATAATACTTTCCGATGCCATATTTTTGTGATTTTATGATCAGCACTAAGGAAAAAAAAGTTTCAAATTTTCTGATTTGTAAAATATGTTAAATTTATTAGGAAACATACCATAATTATGTTACGATAATATGTAAATATAGAACTAGTTTATGAACATTATTTTCATGGCACAGCTAGATATCAAGAAGAAAAACAGAGTATACACTTGTTACATTAATTCTGTAATAATTTTTCATGAATTAATATGTTAGTGTCATCAATGTGGTGATATTCAAAGGATGCTCCCTGATGTGTTCTCCAAAATCATGCTTTTGATGCTCATGAAGGAGAGGGCAAATATTTCATTAGTTCATACATATATGGAAATTTTTAAATTGTATTTACCTATACACAAGCTTAGTGCCATTTTTTCAGCAGAGTTGTTCATATTTCTGTTATGCTATAACAAAACACAGATTTCTTTGTGAGACATTTTGAATTTGTTTACCAGATTAATTGGAAAAATATATTTCAGATAGGAGAGAATACAGGGAAATGCCACCATATACTTAACCTGATAGTATTTTCTTCCCAAAATAGCTACTACTGATGTATTTTAGAAGCAATACATTGAGCATGATGAACTATTGGTCTGATCCAGCATGGGTAGATGCTAGATTTTCAGAAGACTTTCAGTCTTTGTTCCTCTAATTCGTAAGCTGAGATACTCCGAAGAAAGTCAGGACATTACTACACATGAAGCCTGACAGGAATCACTTTCTTCCATGATTTTTCTGAGCAGGCACAGTGATAGCCATTTTAAGCAGGGCTATATTAGTTATTTTAGGTAGGATTTGTGCCACATTAGCTCTCAAAATAAAATAAGATAATCTATTTACCTTGAGAAAAAAATCAGTTTATCAGTTAATAGAATCATAGAATGTCTTGGATTGGTTTCCTCTTTGTCCTTTTACTATCAGACTGTAAAAAGTCTGTCCCTCTCTGGTTTATAAGCTCCCTTTAAGTACTGAAAGGCTGCAATGAGGCTCCCCTGAGCCATCTCTTCTCCAAGAGGAACAAGACCAGCTCCCTCAGCCTGTCTTCATAGGAGAGGTGCTCCAGCCCTTTGATCATCTCTGCAGCCCTCCTCTGGACCCACTCCAACAGCTCTATGTCTTTCTTGTGCTGCGAGTGCCAGACCTGAATGCAGTACTCCAGATGGGGTCTCACATGGCCAGAGTAGAGGGGGGCAATCACCTCCTTCTCTCTGCTGGCCACCTGTCTTCAGATGCAGCCCAGGATACTGCTGATCTTCCATGCTGCAAGTGCACACTGCCAATTCATGTCTTGTGTGCCACTGTTACTGTGACTGAAGTCATACCCTTCTCACAAACTCTGTGGTACTGTTTGTTTGCTCAATGTTTTGTTTTGGTACTGATTAATTAATTAGACTTCAATTTCAAATATAAATACAGACAAATAAACAGAGCATGTCACAAACTTTCCTTATACAGGACTAGGACATTATCTGTAAAGATTCTACAAGCTATAAGATACTGAAAAGTCATCTCGCAGGACAATTAGGTCCTCAAAAAAAATTCTCAGATTTTTATTTTATAATAAAAAAAATTGTCTTATTACATTTTGTTTATTCTTTAAAAATGAAGAAACTCATTCTTTTTTATTTTCAATTAAAATAAATATTTTTTATAATTGTTGGAGCTGGGATGACAATTCACAGTTAATGCTGAGTTATAAAAACTCCCAAAGGAGTGAAAAATAATTTGTACGTATGCTGACACAACTGAGGTGCACAGACCAAAATGCAATTTAACTGTTACTCAGCTAAAAAATATAATCACTTTTCTTCAAAGCAAGATTAAAAGTATGTATAAGCACATGCATATCATTATTCTTTTAACTACAGATAACACTTTCATTCCTCTTAAATTGTTTATTCTATAAAATATAATACTGCCAAAGAAATAAATAAGCATTTGTAGTTTTTTTCCAAATAATTGTACACAATTGCTTGCAGTTTTTTTGTTTATAGAGACAATCGAGCTCTTTAAATGTAAAATTAATTTTCAGCAGACTCATATTCAATTAAACACAACTGTTTATGTGACTATTTTATGCATGTTTTGTTGATCATAGTGTTTTAAAATGATTCACTCACATAAAACATTGTGTTAGGTGAAAAAGAAATCAGAAATATGTTACTAATATTAGCAGAATTTGGATTGACCTCAAACTGTCTTCCGCAGATTGCCTGTATTTTCTGTTTGCCACAACACATAAGTACATTCCTCTTCAACAAAGAAAATCCATCTTGGTTGTCAAACATATTAAATACATCTCAGTAAACAAGTCATATAATAACATAGGTACATTTTCATTTTCTACTGGGTACAGAATAGTATTTCGGATTCGCAGACAACTTTCCCCCCTAACTGATGTCACTACTATTTAGCCCTCTGAGGTGAGCATTTATTGATTTTGCTTTTACTTTGATTGGATCTTACCTACTCCAGTGCTTCAGTAAATTGAAACTTTCTGCGGTTCATGGAAGAAATCTGAGAGCAAGGCTGTGAGAAAATGTACACTGACTTCAATTTATTTCAGAATATATAGGTAAAAAATATTGTCATCAGGTTGCAGAAATGACTTCAGCTAACAAGATATAAAAAAATAAACTTCATGTTTTCAACCAGCTTTTAACAGAAGCATATTTAATTATTGCCAAAATACAAATTATAACATCATTTCCTTATATTCTATAAGTAGGAAAATTGGTTTCTCTCTCAGATGAGCATCTCGTTGTAATGCAACTGCAGGAGTAAATATATCAGTCTTCCTAATTCATGCTTATGCAATTTGGAAATGACAGAACTTATCTTTAATTATTACTCCAGGACTGAATTATGTAACTGAAGGAATAATGAAGTATGAAATACCTTTTTAAAATAGTAATTGGATGGAAAAATGGAATATAATGCTTGAAGTTAGCAACAAATTTGTAAATTAGTATTTTAACTGTGAATATTCTATGACAACTGCATTATTGTTTTTATACCACAAGCTATAGGCCAATAGAAATATAATTCTGAGTAGGATGGACTGAATCATAATATTATCGCTCATAACTTTGCAGAGAATGCTCTTCTTACGCATGCCAGCATAAGTGTTATAGGATTTAATTTTTAGTTATTAATTTTCAATATATAAATTATTTTATTATGCTACTAATTTTAAAATTCAACATCCCTATGCAATGCTCACTGATTGAAGTAGTTGTATGTAAGTGAGAATTTTTTTTAATATCTAAAATATTTGATATTTAATATTTTAATACCCATATATATTTGTATAAGTAATGCATCATATTATAGAATAGGATACTAATCATATCCTCATGCTATGAATCCATAGGCATATACGGAGAAACACTGACAAGTCGAGAGTTGTGTAAATAATCTTCATAATTCAAAAGAGAGTGGGTACCTCTCTTCAGAATACTTTTCACTCTTTTCAGATATGTCTCCATTATTACTTAAAATGTACTTATACAAATACTTAAAATTTAGCTTTTCATCCTTTGGTTAGTGCTTATCTTTGCAATTGTGAAAATAACATAAAAAGATCCTTTCACCTCCTTTTCTTTTTCGTTTCGAATGCACAGAACTTCTACCTGTGGACAAGAAATGTGAACAGTTACTATGTATCTCTACTTATGTGTTCCCTATATCATAAGTTAACAAAAAGACAATGAATATCTGTAGTAAGTTAGCCTTCGGTAAACAAATGCCCACCTGGTAACTCGCCTTCTTCAGTGGGACATGGGGAGAGAACAGGATGAGAAGACTCGTGTCCATATAAAGACAGAGAGATAGCTTAACAATTATCATTATGGACCAAACAGGCTCAGCTAGGGAAAATTATCTTTATTTGTTTACAAATAAAATAAATTTTAATTACTAATCTGAGAAACATTACAAACATTAACAAGGGAACTTTTCTTCCCCCCATTTCCAACTTCAACGAAGCAGCACAACGGAAAGAAGTTATGATCCTTTTTTAAGGGCTTCTTTCTGCTGCTTCCTCCTTCTTACATTTTTCATCTGCTCTGGGGTGAGTTGTCCATGGGCCACACTTTCGTAAGGAATACAAATCTGCCCTGCTTCACAGCCTGCAGTGAACAACCGTTCTAGTACCATGATATTTGCATTGCTATTTCTCACTCTTCCTTAACCCTTCCTCTTCCTGTTCAGCACTTTTTGAACTTCCTTAAATATACTTTACCTAAATCAGTAGCACCAAGGCTGCCAGGCCTCAGTGCTCCAGGGGTGAATCTACTGGAGTTGGCCGTCCCAGACTCTCCTCACAGAGGAGCTGTGCAGCCTCCCACTGCCAGCACCTGAGCAGTACAGTACAATTGCAATAGACCAATGGATACTAGGATAAATGAGAAATCAAATAAAATAAATGTGGTTTGGGGTTTTCTTGTTTTTATTTTTGTTGTTGTTTTTTTTCCCAACTTATATTTGAAGTGTTCTTGTGCTACGAGACAAAGTTGTTATCTGTAGATCTTTTATACAGGTTGTTAACTGGTTTCCCCAGAGTATTTTTAACAGCTATGAGTGAGCATACTTCTTATGTAGCATTCATAGAAAGGCTTGGGTTGGAAAGGACCTTAAAGATCACGTAGTTCCGAACCCCACATTCCTGGGTAACATGTCAGTTGCTTGGAGTATTAATTTCAGAACTAAAACCAAATGAATGGAGAAAAGAAATTTAATTTTATTTTAAGCCTTAACTCACTTCAGATTGATAAATTCCTTATTTTTTAGTTGATACTTTTCTGTCACATTCTAAATACAGAACAGATAAGACAGGGATATTTCACATAAAAATATTGTCCATGTTTCCCAGCAGTGCATTCAGTTCCAGCATTTCCTATAGTTCTGCTGATAAAGAACTTCATAAGAACTAGTCAATTAAGTTCAACTAGAATTTGAGACACTTAGTATTTCAGAAACTTATTAAGACAAAAAAACTAATTGTTAGGCACATCACATCAGAAAGGGAAATTACATATCTTTGAAGCAGCTAATGGAGAATAGTGACTGTAAATTCATTCACATTAAATTGTTCACATGAATTCATGTGATTTCACATACATATGAAATAAAATCCGATATATCCAAGTCAACAAGGAGTATCTTTTAACTCCTCAAAAGCAAGTTTATTTTGCCATGAATCAAGTATTAACAGGGTATATTAATATATAAAATCTCACCTTTATCTGTGTTTGAAGACAAGTTTATTCTGAGACTTACACTGAGTAAAATAACTTCGGTACAACTCATGTTAACACTCTTCTGTCTTGCTTTGGCTTTCCAGGCGTCCAGAGAGAGGCATTAAAACATGACTTGCATTAAGTCACAAATCAATTTCATTTCCCTATCTATTTTGTATGCTTATTTATTGTCTAGCAATAGATATCACAGAACTAATATCAAATGTGGCAATAAGCACAAACTGGAACATAGGAAGTTCCATATGAACATGAGAAAAAACTTCATCGCTGTCAGGCTGACAGAGCACTGGAATAGACTACCCAGAGAGGTTGTGGCGTCTCCTTCTCTGGAGAAATTCAAAGTCCACCTGCACATATTCCCGTGCAATCTACTCTAGGGAACCTGCTTTAGCGAGACTAGATAGTCTCCAAAGGTCCCTTCCAACCCCTACGATTCTGTGATTCTGTGAAATATATATATATGTATTCTAGAAACAAGAATAAATCAGTTCTGCATTATTTATTCAATTGCTTTTTCACAAAATATATATACAATGATAGAGGATGATTTTGGAATAACAACAATCAGTACTGTATAGAATCGTAGAACCATAGAATGGTTCGGGTTGGAAGGGACCTCAGAGATCATCTTGTTCCAACCCCCCTGCCATGGTCAAGGACACCTCCCACTAGACCTGGTTGCCCAAAGCCCCATCCAGCCTGGCCTTGAATACTTCCAGGGAGGGGGTATCCACAACTTCTCTGGGCAACCTGTTCCAGTGTCTCACCACCCTCACAGGGAAGAATTTCCTCCTTNCTCCTCAGGACTACTCTCAAGCCATTCTCTGCCCAGCCTGTATGTGTGCTTGGGATTGCCCTGACCCAGGTGCAGGACCTTGCACTTGCCTTTGTTGAACTTCATGAGGTTGGCATATACTTCAGTGTTTTCTCTACTTAGTCTTCAAAAACAGAAAGGCAAACATTTTCTCATTCTCTATAACAGGTTGCTCTATCAGTCTTTACAGATGAATTATTAACCCAAAATAAATATGCTTAGAGCCTTCAGATTTCAACTGGTTATATTTATAAATCCAGAATATCTGATCTAGCAACAAAAATATAGAATCCTAGAATCATACAATCATAAAGGTTGGAAAAAACCTCTATCATCTAGTCCAACCATCCACCTACCATCAGTATTGCCCACTAAACCACTAAACCATGTTGCTTAGTACCATATCTAAGGGACGTGTTTTGAACACTTCCAGGGACAGTGACTCAACCACCTCTCTGGGTATTCCTTTCTATTGTCTGACCACTCTTTCGGAGAAGAATTTTTTTTCTAATTTCTAACTTGAACCTCCCCTGGCACAACTTGAGACCATTTCCTCTTATCCAATCACTAGTTGCTCAGGAGAAGAGGCCAATCTCCACCTCACCACAACCTCCTTTCAGTGAGCTGTAGAGAGCAATAAGGTCTGCTCTGAGCCTCCTCTTCTCCAGACTAAATAATCCCAGCTCCCTCAGCTGCTTCTCATAAGGCATGTGCTCCAGACCCCTCAACAGCTCCGTTGCCCTTCTCTGGATGCACTCCAGGGCATTGATGTCTTTCTTGTAGTGGGGGGTCCGAAATTAGATACAATGCTTGAGGTGTGGCCTCACCAGAGCTGAGTACAGGAGGATAGCCACCTCCCTGGTCCTGCTGGATTACTGATACAAGCCAGGATGCCATTGGCCTTCTTGGCCACCTAGGCACACTGTTGGCTCATGCTTAGCTGAGCATTAACCGACACCCCCACGTTCCTTTCCTCAGCACAGTCTTCCAGCCACTCTGCCCCAAACTTGTAACATTGCATGGGTTTGTTGTGACTAAAGTATAGGACCTGGCACTTGGCCTTGTTGAACCACAACCCATTGGCCTCAGCCCAGTGATTTAGCCTGTCTAGATCTCTCTGTGGGGATCTGAAAACTTACTGAGAGTGCACTCACTTTCTTTGTCCAGATCATCAATAAAGATGTTAAAAAGGATGGGTCCCAATACCGACCCCTGGGGAACACCACTTGTGACCAGATGCCAGCTGGATTTTACTCCATTCATCACCACTCTCTGGGCTTGGCCCTCCAGCCAGTTTTTTATCCAGTGAGGAATGTACCTGGCCATGCCATGGGCTGCCAGCTTTTCCAGGAGAATACTGGAGGAGACGGTGTCAAAGGCTTTACTAAAGTCTAGGTAGACTACATCCACAGCCTTTCCCTCATCCACCAGGCAAGTCACCCAGTCATAGAAGATGAGGTTGGTCAAGCAGAGCCTGCCTTTTGTGAATCCATGCTGCCTGGACTTGATTCCCTGGTTATCCCACACTTGCCATGAGATTTCACTCCAGCTAATCTGTTCCATAACTTTCCCTTGCACCGAGGTCAGACTGACAGACGTGTAGTTTCCCAGGTTCTCCTTACTATATTCTTGTAGATGGAAGTCACCCTGGCAAGTCTCCAGTCCTCTGGGAACTCTCTGGTTGACCAGGAATGTTGATAGATGGTGGAAAGCAGCTTGGCAATCACCTCCACCAGCTCCCTTTGCACCATTAGGTGGATCCCATCCGGCTCCATGGACTTGTGACAGTCCAGATGGAGCATCAGGGCTCTTAACTGTCTCCACCAGCATCGTGAGCGGTTTATTCTGCTACCCATCCGATACTTCTAGGTCAGTGTTATGGGTTGGCTAGAACTAGAAACTAGGACAGTTAGAAGGCTGAGTACCCTGAGGATAGCTGGTCTGACTATTAAAGACAGAAGAAAAGAAGGTATTGAAAAGCTCAGCCTTTTCCTTATCCTCCGTGGTCACGTTCCCCATCGCACCCAGTAAAGGTTAGAGATTGTCCTTAACCCTCTTCTTACTGTTAATATATTTGTAAAAAAAATTTTGTTCTCTTTTACTGCAGTGGCCAGGTTGAGTTCATGTTGGGTTTTTACTTTTCTAATTTTCTTCCTGCACATCCTAGCAATTTCTTTGTAATCTTCCTGAGTTGCTTGTCCCTTCTTCCACAGGAAGTAGACTCTCTTTTTGTCCCAGAGTCTCAGCAGAACTTCCCTGTTCATCCACATGGGTCTTCTTCCTATCTGGCTCATCTTACAGCACTCAGGGACAGCCTGTTCCTGTGCCTTTAAGACTTCCTTCTTGAGGAGCATCCAGACTTCCCGTACCCCTTCAGAACTGGCTCCCAAGGGACCCTCCCTACCAGTGTCCTGAACAGTTCAAAGTCTGTCCTCTGGAAATCCAAGGTAGCACAAATACCTAAAATGTAGGTGTTTCACATCTGAACACACATACCTTGCCTGACTTTAAGAAGTTATTTCTTTATTCTTTAAAGCTATTAATACACTGCAAGAGTTTTGTTTGCTTGCTGTTGTTTTTCCTTTGACCTTAAATGTCATATGCTGGTATGTCAAATGAGCTAATTCTGATCATGTGAAATTGGATCATGTCTCACACACATCAATTTGATTGATTAAACCTGACAAGATGTATCAAAAAGTGACACATATGCTTCAAAATCAGAAATAATGTGGCCTTCTCAAAACAGTAGTGTTTGTTAATCATTTCTGAAAGATTTTCCCTTGGGAATAAAAATAAACACATACTCAGCAATGTAAGAATTTCACTGCATCTAAAATATGATAATTAAACAAGCAAGAGAGAAATCTATATTTTTGCTCCCTTTAAGCAAATACACTGGCAAGATGCATCTCATATCTTATTTCAGAGTTCAATAAGATTTTTAAATATTTTTTTTTATCTTATAAACAAATGAGATGGATTTATGGCAGAAATAGTCCTGAGACAATATACTTAACTCCTCTTTTTATAGAATGATAAAATCATTAAGTTTGGAAATAACCTCTAAATCATCTAGTCCAACAGGCAACTTATCATCATCATGTCCACTGAACTATGTCCCTCATTACCACATCTAGATCCTCATAAGACTTGTGCTCCAGAACCTTCACTGGCTTTGTTGCCTTTCTTTGGACATGCTCCAGGACCTCAGTGTCTTTCTCGTACTGAGGGGCCCAAAACTGAACAAAGTGTTCTGAGCGCAGCCTTAACAGCGCTCAGTACAGGGCGACAATCACTTCCCTGGTCTTGCTGGATACACTGTTTCTGATACAAGCTAGGGTGCCTTGGCCTTCTTGGCCACCTGGGCACAGTGATGGCTCATGCTCAGCCAAACATCGACCAACAACCCCAGATCCCTTTCTGCTGTGCAGATTACCAGTTGTTGGAGGAATTCTTGGCAAAGCGAGGACATGAATTGGTTAACCTGAGCAACCCAGGGTATGAGCCTCTCCCTTAGGCCACTCCTTGTAAACACCCAAAAGAAGCAGCATATCCGGATTCCGGATATGCTTCAAGTGGGCAGCAACCAATTATGTCTGTCTGCGTGATGAGGACTCTGAATCCAATCAGAACAAGAAGACGCGCGCTCAGGACTGTATAGCCAATGCATGCTGCCCACGTGTTTTGTTGTATGCCTAAAGCCAATGTGTGCTGTCCACATGTTTCTGTTGTATGTCTATATATGCTGTACACAATCTGATTAAATTAGGAGCACGTCCATACTCACATTGAGATCGTGTCGTGACTCTGGGACCCACTTCCACTCCTACATCCAGTCACACACTTTCCAAGCCTGTAGCCTTTCATGGGGTAATTTTGACCAAAGGGCAGGACCTGGCAGTTGTATGAAATTCATATAACTGACCTCAGCCCATCAATCCAGCCTTTCCAAATCTCTCTGCAGGGGCTTCCTACCCTCAGCCAGATCGACACTTCCTCCCAGCTTGATGTCATCTTAAAACTTACTGAGAGTGGACTCAATCCCCTCATCCAGATCATCAATAAAGGTATTATACAGGGCTGGTCCCAGGACTGGCTTCTGGGGAGCACCACTCATAACTGATCACTAGCTGGATTTAACTCCATTCACCACTGTCTGGGCCCAGCCATCCAGTCAGTTTTTCACCCAGCAAAGCGTATATTTGTCTAAGCCATAAGCGGTCAGCTTCTCCAGGAGAATTCTGCTGGAGACAGAGTCAAAGATTTTACTAAAGTCTAGGTAGACTACATCTACAGTCTTTCTCTCATCCACTAGGTGAATCAGCTGGTCATAGAAGTAGATCAGGTTGATCAAGCAGGCCCTGCCTTTCATGAACCCATGCTGGCTAGGCCTGATCCCCTGGCTGTCCCACACATGCCATGAGATCACACTCAAGTTCATCTGCTCCATTACCTTTCTTGATACTGAAATTAGGCTGACAGTCCTATTAATACTGTTTCAGTCATTAATCTTATAACATTGCACCATAGTATCTATTAAAATGCTAACAGGTTTCTTGTGACCCAGATGTTGTCCACTGAACTCATGTTAATGTAATATTCACAAAATTCACAAAAAATGTTTCCATTGAAGATGAACAAGCAACTCTGCGTTTAGACAGTGAGAAAACAAATTATATTTCATAGAATCATAGAATCATAGACTCATAGAATGGCCTGGGTTGGAAGGGACCCCAAGGATCATCAGGTTCCAACTCCCCTGCCACAGGAAGGGCCACCAACCTCCACATTAGGTACTAGATCAGGTTGCCCAGGACCCCATCCAAACTGGTCTTGAACACGTCCAGGGTCGGGACATCCACAACCTCTCTGGGCAGCCTGTTCCAGCAACTCACCACTCTCTCAGTGAAGAACTTCCCACTGACATCCAATCTAAACCTCCCCTCCTTCAGCTTAAAACCATTCCCCCTTGTCCTATCACTGCCTACTCTTTTGAAAAGTTGGTTCCCCTCCTGTTTATAATCTCCTTTTAAATACTGGAGGGCTGCAATGAGGTCTCCCCACAGCCTTCTCTTCTCCAGGCTGAACAAGCCCAGCTTCCTCAGTCTATCCTCATAGGGGAGGTGCTCCAGCCCTCTGATCATCTTTGTGGCCCTCCTCTGAACCCTCTCCAACAGTTCCACATCTTCCCTGTACTGGGGGCCCCAGACTTGGATGCAGTACTCCAGATGGGGCCTCACGAGGGCAGAGTAGAGAGGGACAATCACTTCCCTGTCCCTGATGGAGCTCAGGATATCACTGGCCTTTCGGGCTGCAAGAGCACACTGCTGGCTCATATTCAGTTTTTCATCCACCAGGACCCCCAGGTCCTTCTTCACAGGGCTCCTCTCAAGGATCTCTTCCCCCAGTCTGTATACATATCTGGCATTACTTCGACCCAAGTGCAAGACCTTGCACTTCACTGTGTTGAATCTCGTTAAGTTCACATGGGCCCACCTTTTGAGTTTGTCAAGGTTCCTCTGGATGGCATCCCTTCCTTCTATTGTGTCAACTGCACCACTCAGCTTGGTGTCGTCGGCAAACTTGCTGAGGGTGCACTCAATCCCATCATCGATGTCATTGATGAAGATATTGAAGAGAACCTGTCCCAAGACAGACCCCTGCAGGACACCGCTTGTTGCCAGCCTCTGCCTGGACATAGCAACATTCACCACAAGCCTCTGTCTATGGCCTTCCAACCAATTTCTTACACACCGAACAGTCCACCCCTCAGAACTACATCTCTCCAATTTAAAGATAAGGATGTGGTGGGGGAGCTCGTCAAAAGCCTTGCACAAGTCCAGGTAGATGACATTGGTCACCTTCTCTTTGTCCACTGATGCTGTCACTCCATCATAGAAGGACACCAGGTTGGTCAGACATGACCTTCCCTTGCAGAAGCCGTGCTGGCTGTCGTGGATAACCCGCTCAGCCCTCATGTGCCTTAGCATGTCTTCTAGGAGCATCTGTTCCATGATCTTCCCAGGCATGGAGGTGAGGCTCACCAGCCTGTAGTATTTCTATTTAATATTAGCAAAAAATGGACAGATCTGCTTGTAATAATTACTATGAGCTAGGTTTTGCCATCCTTATTTACAGTAACATTATGACTTATGATTTAGCTATGAAAATCCAAGAGATAACTTATGAAATAAGGTAATAATAAAATTGAATAAAATGGAATCTGGTTTCAAGATCCTCAAATGTTTTGTTCTCCTTCAGGATTTATTTCCCCTACATATACCTTTTCATTTTACTTAAGTGACTCTTCCTAGCTCAGAATCACAAATTTTCACAGTAGAACAAAAAGTAAAGAATGTTACCTGCTTACAAAGTGTCTAAAAACATTAAATGGTTGTCAGGTGAAGTCCCCTGTGCTTGGAAAATGGGAAACATCAGTCCCATGTATAGAAAAGGGAGGAAGGAGGAGCCAGAGAACTACAGGCCGGTGAGCCTCACCTCTGTGCCTGGGAAGATCATGGAACAGATCCTCGTGGAAGACATGTTAAGGCACACGAGGGACAAGCAGGTGACTTGAGACAGGCAGCACAGCTTCACCAAGGGAAGGTTGTGCCTGACCAATCTGGTGGCCTACTCTAATGAAGTGACAGCATCGGTGGACAAAGGGAAGGCAACTGGTGTTGTCTACTTGGACTTGTGCAAGGCCTCTGACATGATCCCCCACCACATCCTTATCTTTAAATTGGATATAAATTTGATACGGATTTGAAGGTTGGACTATTCGGTGGATAAGAAATTGGTTGGAAGGCTGTAGACAGAGGGTTGTGGTGAATGGTGCTATGTCCAGGTGAAGGCCAGTAACAAGCGGTGTCCTGCAGGGGTCTCTTTTGGGACTCGTACTTTTTAACATCTTCATCAGTGACATAAATGACGGGATTGAGTGCACTCTCAGCAAGTTTGCTGATGACACCAGGCTGAGTGGTGCAGTTCATATGGAAGAAAGAAGGGATACCATTCAGAGGAACCTCAAGAAACTTGAAAGATGGGCCCATGTGAACCTAATGTGGTTCAACAAAGCAAAGTGCAAAGCGTTGCATTTGGGTTGGGATAGTCCCAGATATGTATACAGACTGGGAAAAGAACTCCTTGATAGGAGTCCTACTGAGAAGGGCTTAGATAGAGTAAAAACATGAGCCAGCAGTGTGCTCTTGCATCCTGGAAGGCCCAACGGTGTCCTAAGCCGCATTGGAAGAGAGATGGCAAGCAGGGCAAGGCAGGTGATTTTCCCTCTGTCCTCTGTCCTCCTGAGGCCCCATCTGAAGTACTGTCCAGGTCTGGGGCCACCATCATAGGAGAGATGTGGAGCTGTCCAGAGGAGGACCACAAGGATCATCAGAGGGCTGGAGCATCTCCGCTATGAAGGCAGGCTGAGAGAGCTGGGTTTGTTCAGTCTGGAGAAGACTGAAGGGAGACCTTGTTATGGCCTTCTAATATTTAAAGGGAGAATATAAACAGGAAGAACAACTTTTTACATGGGTAGATAGTGATAGCACAAGGGGGAATGGTTTTAAACTAAAGTAGAAAAGATTCAGAATAATGGCAGGGGCAAATTTTTCACTGAGAGGGCGATGAGGTGCTGGAATAGGATGCCCAGAGAGGTTGTGGATGCCCCATCCCTGGAGATGTTCAAGGCCAGGTTGGATGGGGCCCTGGGCCTGACCTAGTACTTGATCAAGCAGTTGGCAACCCTGTCTGTGGCAGGGAGGTTGGAACTTGATGATCCTTGATGTCCCTTCCAACCCAAGCCATTCTAAGATTCTATGAAATCTTGTTTCTCTGAAAACAAGGGTAATGAAACAGTACATATTTTCTTTGTTTAGACTTCAGTTAACCAGCTGATCTTTTAGAATTTTTTTTTCTCATGATCATTTTAACAGATAGTATCCACTTATACATCAGGCCTAAAAGTTATGTCTATCTCTTTCCATTGTGTTTCTGCATTGTTTGACTCCAAAACACAAAGCATGATCAAAATGAAGCATTTTCATTTGGGGTAGCAGTTTATGTACTTACATATGGTTTAGTTTCAGGTCCTTGGTCTTCTGCAGTCTCTTATCACTTCTTCATGCTGTCTTAGATGAAGACAGTGATTAAAGCTCCAGCTTCATTAACACATAACCAGACCAGCAACACAGGTGGTTTTGGGGTGCTTTTATATGTGGAAAGCACAAAAGAGTAACTGGAATTATGTGGTTATCATTGTATGTTTCTGTCAAGTCTGCTATTTCAATGGAACTCTGAAAAGGCTCCAATGTAAACTCAGTTCATGTTAAAGCTTTTAATGAGAAATGTATAGAGAACTGCAGATTTATAATGTTTGCCGCATTAATATTCTAGTACTGCAAAACAACTATATTCAGAGGTTCAGGATCTTAAAGTAGATAGTGTCCTAAAGTCCTGTAACACATTTATGACATAAGTTTTTGGGTACAGACACTATTAGACATGTAGATGAATTTGAAATGAGTTGTCTGCTGAAAAAAATCACAATCTAAAGAGGCAGTGGCTGGATTTGGCAGGAATGCTATCATTGCCACTGAGTAAAGAGAAAAAAAAGGGAGTCAAATAATATTACTGAAAGTTGAGGAAAATACAGCTTTTCTGTCAAGGCTTTTCTGCTGGCATCTTTCCTTTAAGTATACACCCTAGGGCATTTTATTCTTACAGTATTTATTTTACTTGCTTAGATTCTGCAGCACAAATTTAACTCAACCAAAACTGCTAGAAAATAACCGTTTTGTTATTTTTAAACTTTTTTTTTTCAAGGTTTAGAAGCTATTGTGATTATTCGAGAGATATTGCTGTGAATGAGGCCTGAGATTAATGCCAGCATATCTCATATTTCTTCAACTCTACAGATAAACAAAAAATAGACAGATGAGAAAGTAGCTGAGATTCAAAGGAATAAAACAATGTTGTTGATTCCAGGTGTTCTTGTTGACAGCAAGAAGCTGCAGGGTTCCTCCATGAGGAGAGGCCAGGTTTGCCCTCATAGAATCATAGAATCCTTAGAATTGGAAGGGACCTTTAAAGGTCATCTAGTCCAACTCCCCTGCAATGTACAGCGACATCTACAGCTAGATCAGGTTGCTCAGAGCTTGGTCCAGAGTGACCTTGGATGGCTCCAGGGACAGGGCTTCCACCACCTCTCTGGGCAACCTGTTCCAGTGCTTCATCACACTTGATTGTAAGAAAATTTTTCCTTAAATCTAACCTAAATTTCCTCTCTTTCAGTTTGAAGCCATTCCCCCTTGTCCTATCCCCACAGGCTCTGCTAAAGAGTCTGTTCCCCTCTTTCTTATAGCCCCCCTTTAGATACTGAAAGGCAGCTATCAGGTCACCTTGGAGCCTTCTTTTCTCCAGGCTGAACAGCCCCAGCTCTCTCAGCCTGTCCTCATCGGGGAGGTGTTGCATCCCCTGGATCATTTTTGTGGCACTCCTCTGGACGCGCTCCAACAGGTCCATGTCTCTCCTATGCTGAGTACTCCACATTTGGACACTGTACTCCAAGTGAGGTCTCACCAGTGCAGAGTAGAGGGGTAGGATCACCTCCCTCGACCTGCTGGCCATGCTTCTTTTGATGCAGCCCAGGATTCAGTTGGCTTTGTGGGGCTGCGAGGACACATTGCTGGCTCATGTCCAGCTTGCCATCTACCAGAACCCCCAAGTCCTTTTTAGCAGGGCTGTGCTCTATCCTTTCATCCCTACAGCTTGTATTGATAGCAGGGGTCACCACGACCCAGGTGCAAGACCTTGCACTTGGCTTTGTTGAACCTCATGAGGTTGTCCTGTGCCCACTGCTCAAGCCTGTCTAGGTCTCTCTCCAGGGACAGGGCTTCTACCACATCTCTGGGCAACTTGTTCCAGTGCTTCACCATCCTTATCTGTAAGAAATTTTTTCTTTAAATCCAATTTAAATCCAAAGAAATTTTTCTTTAAATCTCCCCTCTTTTAGTTTGAATGCATTTCCCCTTGTTCTATCACCCCAGACCCTTCTTTCTTGTGGCTCCCCTTTAGATGTTGAAAGGCCACTATCAGGTCACCTTGAACCCTTCTCCAGGCTGAACAGCCCCAGCTCTCTCAGCCTTTCCTTGTAGGAAAGGTGTTCCATCGCTTAGATCATTTTAGTAGCCCTCTTCTGGTTGCACTCCAACAGGTCCATGTTCCTCCTGTGCTGAGGACTCCACATCTGGATACAGTACTTCAGGTGAAATCTCACCAGTGCAGAGTAGAGGGGCAAGATCGCCTCCCTCAACCTGTTGGCTGATTTTCCTTTGATGCAGCCCAGGATACATTCAGCTTTCTGGGCTGTGAGGGCACATTGCTGGCTCATGTCCACCTTGCCATCCACTAGTACTCCCAAGTCCTTCTTGGTAGGGCTGTGACAGTTGGATTCAGGCAGCATCAACAGCCCTGACACAAGGAAGCAGGAGGCTGGACACAGCATTCTAGAGGGTGGCACCCTGGGAAAAATGTATTTCAGAAAGGGTAAAAAGTGTTGTGCAGAACTTGTGAAAAACAGAATTGAGAATACAGTAAACGAAACAACCCTGTAGATGCCAAGGTCAGAGAAGAAGTAGCAGGGGTGCTGCATTTAGAAGAGGCCATGGTAGAGCAAATAAATATTTCCAAGGGAACTGTGGCCCACGGAAGGCCCACACTGAAGCATATTTTCCTGAATTAACTGTACCAATGGGAAGGATTTGCACAAGTACAATGAAAAAATGTAAGAAGGGATAGAGTTGTTGGGGAACAACTGGAATGTATCAAGCTCTCCATCAGGGTGGCTGAAGAGCTAGTTGAGTATATGGGTAAGAAAGGATAGGCTAACAAGGTTGACATGGTTGTGTTTACTTCAGGTCACCTGATCAAGATAAGGAACTTGATTAGACATTCTACAGACAGGTGGAAGTAACCTTAGGATCACAAGCCCTGATTTTCACAGAGGACTTCAATTACCCCAATATCATAGAATCCCACTGAATAAGGTATACCCTGGTTGACAGGGGTCACAGGAGTGACGGAGTCAGACAAAGGCTCAGAGGAACAATACAAAACAATTTATTGAATTCAACATCCACAATTGATCCACTACCTTGAGGCAAAATTAGGTAACATTCTAACAACAACAGTAAGCATTACCAATAAACAGGTACTTTGGCATAAGCATCTTTTCTTAGTCAACTACTTGGACTTACTTACAGGCAAATTTAGGCAATGGTTACTGAAGAAGATGAGTGAAAAGAGATTCAGAGGAAAGAAAAGAATAAGAAAGTAGAAGAGCAAAAAAGAAAAGAAAAAGGAAAAGATTTTTCTCCATATTCTCGTATCCAGCGTAGTCTTGAGCTGGAGTCTTCATCTGTGGGTGGTGGATCGACAGAAGGTTCATCCGTGAGTGGTGCATCAACAAAGGCAAAATGTGCATATTCACCTTTATATAATCCAGATGGTCAGAGACTGCCTTTGGGGTGGCATTTCCCCTGCATCTGCGCAGCTTGGGGTTCCAGAAGATTCAGAAGTTTTTGGCAAAGGCATGCAGCCCCCTCCTCAGTAAATTACCATAAAAGGAAGTGGGACAGTTTGCTGCCCTGCCCGCACAGGACCCAATCCACACCCTTACCTTCCCTCTCCAGCCTGAGTTGTTGAATCAAGTTTCCCATTGGTCTCATACAACTTCCAAGGAATGACAGAACTGCCCAGACCTTTGGTTGCAGGGGACTCCAGAATCTGGAAGGTCCTCCAAGAGCCTGAGGACAGAGAGGGGTGTCATGGGTGCGAGTGTGCCCAGCTCAATGAACTTATTGAGCAAGTGGCCAGGTTGTGAGAGGAAATTGCCAGACTGTGTCATACTCAGGAACTGGAGAGAGATATGATCCATGTGACATGGGCAGATTGAAAGCCCTGTCTCATGTTCCTGTGCGGAGAAGAAGCTAAGCTAACTTCCAGCCTTGAGGACAAAGTCCACAGAAACACACAAGGTGAGGGAAACTCGACCTTTGTCTCTGCTTGGAGCAGAGGGAGGAGCCTCCCCTTTGCCCACAAAGTTGCCTCTAAGCAACAGAGGCTCTGTCTATGAGGCTCTGAAGTTGGAAAGAAGAGAGGGTCTGGATAACAGTTCAGATCTATAAAGAGATAATTATGTTAGGCTGGTCCAATCAAAGATCCAAGTCAGAACCAGTGCCACCAAAAGAAGACAAAGGGTCTTAGTAACTGGAGAATCCTTTCTGACAGGGACTGAGCTACACAGTTGCCATTCGGATAACTTCTCTAGAGAGGTTTTCAGCCTGTCAGGACACCAAGAAGAGGCTATCATGTCTGATAAAGACAGAAGATTACTGCCCACTCCTGCTACTTAAAATTGGGTTAAATGAGGATGCAACAAGGAAAATGCAAAATATTAAAAGACACATTATGTCCCATGGGAGTGTGTAGAGGGGATCAGGATTACAGTTTTCCTTGATCCTCACTGTTGGATATTGGGACTCAGGTAGAAGCAGAATGGATCAGATGAATTAATAGCTGCTTGGATGGTGTCATGATCATGGTTTTGGATACTATGATCATGGACACACTTTCAAGAGACCAGGCATGTTCATATTAGATGGGCTGAAACTGACCAGCAGGGGCAAGAGTGTTATCAGCAGCAAATTTGTTGCTGTATTAGTCATACTCGGCAATCCTTATGAGAGTTTTATGAAGCATTGGTTTATAGCATGAATAGCAGCAATGAAATTAGAAAATACTTGAAAGTTTCTGTTTCTCCTGGATCTCTTCCTCAGATAAGCAACAGATTTAATTCCCTTATGACTTTGTCCCAAAGAACTGATCTTTTTGTTATACAACAAGAGAAGAAGGTTCTCCAGATGCTGTCAATGAAATTTGACTTAAGACCTAGAATTGCCTTCAACTTCAATTGTATCATTTCACATTTCTTCAGTTGGCAGTACATCAAACCTGACATAATTTTATTTCCCCTAAACTATGCTAAATAGCTGGAAGTCTTTGAGAGTGTTCTATTTTTAAATAATCTTTTAATTATAGGCGTAATACTTTATATGCCACTGTTCCCTATTGTATACTTGCAAGGAAAATAAATGAAAAGAGAACACATCAATGTTGTCAGTGGTTTTTTATGTTATATATTTTGACATGTAGCTTTCCACAGCTACTATTGAAACATCTGAGGTTTGGTCATCTTTCCCTGAAGTAAACCTTAAAGTAAAAACATGACAGATGATAATTTATTTAAAAACCCAAATACTGCTTCTCACCTTCTATAGAGGAAAATCTTCAGCTAAATCCACTTCCAATCCACATGTATAAGAACTATGCTGAATTCTCTAATTAAACAAAGTTTTGACTAATTCTGACAACACTTCTCTACTTTATTCTTACGGAGAGATCTAATATAATCAGTTACTTTTCTAGTAATGGATAAATTTCAAACTAAGTAAATATGATCCATCTTTCCTGAAAGGCTTGAGCAAAGACAGTGTTTTCAAGGATCAATCCTTGAGACTCACGTACAACACAGCAACTGATAGTCAAAATCTTGTATTTGTATGAAAATTAATGTAACTCTTCTGAAGTGATTTTTTGAACAGGTTTTTAAATGCACTACAGAAAATATCCTAGGAATGTTGTGAATCTCTCTTTCCTTGAGCCTTGAATTTATTTTAAAACCATTTTCATCAAGACTCACTGGACTGTATGTAGATGTTTTTCAAGAATTATAACTACCATGACAGTAGAACTGTATTTTAAGTTTCATCTATTTAAAAAAACAAAAACAAAACAAAACAAAACAAAAAAAAAAAACAAAACAAGAAGTTAACTGCCTATCTGTAGGCAAAACGATGACTTCATGAAAGTTAGCAAACATAAATACAAAGTCTATTTCATAAAGATGTCCTTGTTGTCCTAGTGGATAAATTGAATATGAATTGGCAAATAAAGCCAGATACTGGAAGACACCAGATGAAACAGAGTTATTCATGCCCCTCTCTTTGGCATGGATGGGACAACACTTAGAGTACCACAACCAGTTTTGGACTCTCACGAATGAGACTGAACATACTGGAGCGAGTCCAGCAAAGTGCACTCAGATGATCAGAGAGCTGGAGCACAAGGCGTGTGAGAAGTTAAAGAGAGTTGAGCCTGTTCTGTGTTAAGAGGTGAAAGCCAAAGAGAGATCTTACTGTTGTCTATAACCTCCTGATATGAAGATAGATTATAAACAGAGCTCAATTCTTTCAGAGGTCTGCAGGGGCAATGATGACATGAATAGTGATACGGGAAATCCGACTCAACATCCGGAAATACATTTTTGTCATGAAGATTGTCAAACACTGGAACAGGTTGCCTAGGGAGACCATCAAAATATCCTATTCATCTTGCTCTAAAATGCTGGGATCTGAGCAGGAGATTGGACAAGATGACCTCTGGAGATCTCTTTCTATGTGTCTATAATCCGTATGATTCATTCACACAAAAATTTATCACTAAAATGCAGCAAAATAGTCAGTGGAGACCAAACACTACCACATAATCTGAATGTACATTTTTCATACAAAGCATCAGTTCTGAGGCCATATATATTTATTCTAAAAGAAGGGATTGTAAGAGACTAAAAGAACACAGGGATATGTCTCAACATTGGCAGCGGGAAGGGACATGGAAATATCAGGCTGTGGCCCTACAGATAGGGACTGATTTCACTATTGTAACTGAGGAGGAAGGAATTGCTCAGGCTGGGGAATTAGTAGCTGTATGGAGTGTATTTCAACACGAATTACTGTCCACAGAATGTGTTTATATTTACACTGATTCATATGCAGTCTTCAGACGCTGTATGGAGTGCTTTCCTTTCTGGGAGCAAAACGTCTGGGAGGTTAACTGTATCCCAGTGTGGCAAAAAGATAAGTGGCAGGAGATCCTTGCTATTGCCAAACAAGACCAATTTTCTGTTGCATGGGTTGTATCCCACCAGGAGAATGGGACCCCTGTGAGTCACTGGAACAACAAGGCAGATGAACTTGCCAGGATTACTTCACTGAGGCAGGGGGAACCCGATGGTGACAACTGGGAAAGACTTGTGAAGTGGTTACAAGTAAAGAGGGGACATATGGGTGTTTTTGATCTTTACCGTGAAGCCCAAGCCCGAAGCTGGCCTGTTGCCAAAGAAAAATACTGCACCTGCATTTCTACTTGTGTCCTGTGTTGCACACGCCTGGAGAGGCACTCCCTACAAGAAGCCCCTCTCCAGTTAAGGGAGGGAAAGCACCTATGGGAAAATGGCAGATTGACTATATTGGTCTTTTTCGCAAATCTGAAGGCAAACAGTATTTATTAGTAGGGGTGGAAGTAGTCTCTGGCCTGTTACAAGCTGAATCTTTCCTTCATGCAACAGGGGAAAACAGTTAAGGCTCTAAAGAAGTGGTTTAGCATTCTTCCTAAACTTAATTTGATCCAATCAGATAATGGCTTGCATTTCACTTCAGGGGTAGTACAAGAATGGGCCAGAGAGGAAGGTGTTAATAGAGTTTTCCACACTCCCAATTACCCTCAAGCTAATGACATTGTGGAACAATCCAATGATCTCCTTTAGAAATTTTTGAAACCGGGAAAACCCAATTGGGCCATCCGTGTCTCTCATGCTGTCAAAAGAGTTAATGATCGCTGGGGAATTAATGGCTGTCCCCGATTTAACGTCTTCTGTCCCAAAGCCCCATCATTGTTACCCCTTGCTTCTGATCCAGATGCGGTGAAGTCAGAGAAACCCTGTTGTCTCCCTGGCCAACCTGTGTTGGTTGACTTGCCTAATGTGGGGCCTGTCCCTCTAACCCTGATGGAATCCTCTAATAAATATGCCTGGAAGGCTAAGGATGCCCAGGTAAAAGAACTTAAAATAACACTCATTGGATTGTTCCCTCGTTTCAACCTTAAAAACAAAGTCTGAAGAGGACAAGTCAATGTCTTGTTCTATTTTACAGAAGACCTTTGTGGGAACCTGACAAAGTGTTAGAAGATGGACTGTTGATCTCGATTGTTTGTATATTGATAATTGTCTTTATAGTAGCTGTGAGTTTAGGTTGGATTTGTCGAACAAAATGTCAATTTTGCTGTTTTGGTGCATTGTATGGGCTGTTACCCCTGAAACAATCAGTTACCCCTTCAGAGACTTTGGGAATGAAGGGATTGGTATAAAGAACTCTCTTATCCAATTGACTGAGCAAGTAACAAACACTTATAACCTTACTAATTGTTGGGTCTGGGGGGGACTTATGGGATTGGAAACCTGGCCCTGGATCTCAACACCAATTTCCCCCAAATGGCTGACAAGTAATCATAGTGAGGTTGACAGTAATACACATTGGGAAGATGAAAGCACATCTCCATGGCCAATTCAATTTCCTGCTAAAGGAATCTATTGTCTAAATAGAATTCAGCCAGATGGTATTCCTGTGGGAGTTCGTAACTGCACATGGATCTATCGTAAAGTAGGTTATAAAATGGGACCCCAAGCGGGAAATTGCACCCACTATCAGTGCGGATGGTATAACCACTCAGAGATGGGACAAGGTTTTCACTATTTCTAGTCCTCTACCAATAACACAGTTTTCACTGAAGCTGGAGGTATGAATTGCACCTGGAAGCCTCATGCAGGGGCCTGGAGGTGTAAGTGATGCAGGAATTAGAGTGATACAGGTAAAGGATGGAACTGTCATGTGGCAGGGCATCCTTTCGGACCTCTCAATACCACATACTTCCAAGCTAAAGAACGTGAATAAGTCAGCAGCAGAATGGAATGGACGTTTTGAAAATGGGTCAGTAGCATTAAAGAGACATTATTGGATCTGTGGATATTGAGCATATAAGAAATTGCCTGCAAATCGGACTGGGGTGTGTTATGTGGGAATGATCAGACCATTGTTTTTTCTTTTGTCGGATACAATGAGCGGCAGTTTGGGCGTTAAGATTTATGATGACCTTGTAAGGGAAAGACGTTCTCTAGACACTAGTGTAGTCTTAGGCAGTGGCCAAACTTGGGGTAAAGATGAATGGTCCCCTGAACGAATCATACAACATTCTGGGCCAGCTACATGGAACCCCGATGAACTAATCAGCAGTGCCTGAGAACCGATTTACAATTTAAACCATATCATTCGATTACAAGCAGTGCTACAGATTATAATGAATAAAACAGCTGAAGCCCTAGGCTTGCTCGCTGATCAGGCTACTCAGATGCAGACAGGAATATATCAATATCGTATGGTTCTAGATTACCTTTCAGAAGAAGAAGGAGGAGTATGTGGGAAACTTAATGAATCTAATTGCTATCTAAATACTGATGACAATGGTAAAGTAGTTAAACAGCTTACCTCCAAGATACGTGAATTGTCACGTGTACCTGTTAAAACTTGGAGGGGATGGGATATAGACTGGCTCTCATGGCTCCCAGGGGGACCAGGGGTGAAGCAGTTGTTCTTTTTCCTAGTTTGCACGTTGACAGCTCTATTGTTCATACCGTGATTAATCCTGTGTTTCATACGATTGGTTCAAAATGTAGTAAGTAACATGCAATTTACAATGGTCAATGGAGAGGACTCACCACACCATGTGCGGATTTTACGTGTCTCTCAAGATGCAGTTGTACATATTGCGTGACTTTTGTTGGTTATATTTTATCTTTGTTCCTGTTCTTTATCTATGGTTGTACATATTGTGAATTTTTACCTGTTCATTATTGTTTTTATGAGTGCCAACAATGTTGAGCCATTGGGTGGTGTAAGAGACTAAAAGAATATAGGGATATGTCTCAACATTTGTGGCAGGAAGGGTGCAGGACTTTGCCATCTTACGACCTTGGCAACTGGACAGTATTCACCAATCAGAAGTTCCACCAGTCAGGAGCCTGCACCCTGGAGCCATCCAACAGTACCCAAGCCCCTTTGAGAACTTTCCAGAGCCCCCTAGAAACACACACTGGGCATGCGTCCCACCCCCGAGTGGGGGACGAGGCTATATGATAAAAAGGGGTGCAACTGGAGGGATGTGTGGGGAGAGCGGTGAGAGAGGCGAGGAGAACAGTGAGAGAGTAGAGAACAGCGACAGAGTGGCAAGAGCGCGAGTGGGATAGAGCAGCAGAGACTGAGAGAGAGAGAGCATCGTGAGAGAGAGAGCCGTGAGGAGGAGTGTGTACTGCAAGTGGAGGAATGGAGCCTCCCTCGCCCCCCCCCCCCCCCCAACACTGCCACCACANNNNCCCACTGAACTGCGTCGCCACCACTGGTAACAGCGAGCTCTCCCATTTCTCTTCCTTTTTCCATTCCTCACTCCCCCGTTGCGAATTTGTCCCATCGGTAACAGCGTCATCGGTAACAAGAAACACTCCCTTTTTCCTTCCCTTTTCCTGCTCTTCCTCCATCACGAATCCATCCCTTGGTTAAAAAAGTTTATTTTGTTTGGGCACTTGACTCCATTTTTGAGTCTTTATTCTGTTCCCAAGAATTATAGGATCAAGTCATGATAAAGTGACATTGGATCATGACAGGGATAGACAAGAACTGAGTCTACTGGGTTATCTTTAACAAAAAGTTATTTCCCTTTTAACAATGTAAAACAAAACGGATCCATTAACAGCCAACTAGAGTGGCAGAGCTCTACTTATGTGAATCTTCCTCCAATCGGTGAATCTTGCTGTGTATTCAAAATGGAAAGGGAAAAAAATCATCATCTAACTCTTGAATTATGTTATCATTTCCTTATATACTAATGTAACCTTCTGATCAGAGTCGCAATGCTTTTTCCTAATCAGAGCAACTGTTCTTTTCCTTGATATAATGGATTATATCCTGGACTGCTATACTTAAAAGTTCATTTAACAAAGAAGTAATGAATATTCTATTAACTGAATCATGATTTTTCTGCTTCACTTCCATACTGACAGAGCATAATTAACTGTTTAACAGTATGAAATAATGACTGCCAAAGCAGATTGAACCAAAGTTTTGTTACTTTAGCAACATCTAACAATAGATGCCTAAGGAAGAATAAAAGAAAAAGAATGAGCACAAAGTGCTTGAGAGGATTACTCAGCCAGAGACTGTAACTTTGTACTTAATAGTTCTTGAAATATTATTCTTCCAGGAACTTCTTTGATTGTTTTTTTGAACTTTAGTGAACACTGAGCTTCTGCAGTAACCCAATGGAAAATTCCACACTAGGAAAAAGTGTGTAATTCTACACAAGGAAAAAAATGTCTGACTTTTCCTAAGGTATAAGTCCCATTACCTCATCATTGAATCTTTGGTAGGCTTGTATAGTTATCAAGTGTATGCTAGATCTGAATCCTATTCTAGAGCTTTCGCTGCTCATTCACTGGCATACTAGTGAACTGCAATATATAAAGGAGTTAGAGAGAGTGAAAAACTAGTAATTGAATTACTAAAATTGTGTCCTGGTTTCAGCTGACATACAATTAATTTTCTTCAAAGTGTCTGGTATGATGCCATGCCATGGATTTAGGAGAAGGGCAATGTTGATAATACATGGATGTTTCAATTGTGGTTTAGTAGTACTTACACAGAGTCAGGGACTCCACAGCTTCTCATGCTGTCCTTCCAGTGAGCAGGCTGGGGATGTACAAGCAGCTGAGAGGAGACACAACCAGGGCAGTTGAGCTCAACTAACCATAAGGATATCCCATACCATATGATGTTACAACGAACAGTAAAACAATAAAAATAATTGAACAATAAAAAGAATTTGCCAGAGGTGCTGCTGCTCCTTGGGGACCAGCTGGGCATCAGTCAGCAGGTGGTGAGCAATTACTTTATACATAGTTTGTGTACATTATCATCATTACTATTTCCAATTCTCTCCACAATCCCACTGATTTGGGGAGGTGAGTGAATGGCTGTATGATGCTTAGCTGCCTGATGGGTTAAACCACAACAAATGGATAATTCCAATTCTATATCAATAATCTTCCTTGCCTGGCCTTTTCCTTGCCTTTCTCATTTCCTTTCTCATTTCATTTATTTTTCATATCATTTCTCATTTTCATCCCTTTTTTTTTTTTTTTTTTTTTTTTTTTTTTTTTGTTTTTCCAGACTTGAGAC
>WBMW01002265.1:57286-71572 GCA_013396635.1 Penelope pileata
CTTCAGGAGGATCTGCTCCATGATCTTGCCTGGCACAGAGGTGAGACTGACCGGCCTGTAGTTTCCAGGATCTTCTTTTTTCCCCTTCTTGAAAATGGGGGTTATGTTCCCCCTTTTCCAGTCAGTGGGAACTTCACCAGACTGCCATGACCTTTCAAATATGATGGATAGTGGCTTGGCAACCTCATCCGCCAGTTCCTTCAGGACCCGTGGATGAATCTCATCAGGCCCCATGGACTTGTATACCTTCAGGTTCTTCAGGTGGTCTCAAACCTGATCTTCACTTACAGTGGGCAGTTCTTCCTTCTCCCACTTCTTACCTTCTCTTTCTGCAGTTTGGGTGGTGTGTCTAGAGCCTTTGCCAGTGAAGACTGAGGCAAAGAAATAATAATAGAAATAGAAATAGAAAGAAATAGAAAGAAATAGAAATAGAAAGAATAATCTCTGAACCCTCCTCAGAGTCCGTGTGGTTATTACGCCACAAAGTTATTAGCTTGTCTATTAACAGGTTTTTCCTCTTAACTTATGAAATAGAGCCAAAGATTTTGAAATTAACATCATAACCTTGAGTCCAGCTCAACTAACAAACTGCATGATATTGTAGAATCACAGAGTCATTTCACTTGGAAAAGATGTTCAAGATAATAAGTCCTACCACAAACCTGACTTACTCAGCCCCAACATAAAACCATGTCCCTTAGTGCCATGACCACATATCCTATTTTCTTCCTGAGATAGGGTCACCACCACTTCACTGGGCAGCCCATTCCAATGTTATAACACTCACCTCATGAAGAAATCCTACCTGTTGACCAATCTAAACCTCCCCTAGAGTAACTTGAAACTGTTTTCATGTCCTTTCACTTGTAACCTAGACATTAATACCCTCCTCACTGCAACCAACTTTCATGTGCTTACATTTAAATAAATAAGAAATAATAAACATGTTTATTACTAAACTTATGCTTAATTACCTTGTTGTATCAGATCCAACATTTCCTACATATTTTTGCATTAAATGTTGCCACATTTTTTCATCGGGAACATCTAAGTTACTTGTGATGGACAAATATTAGACCGATACTACTTTGCTTATCAAATCGAGACAGTTATTGTTGTGGCGCAACCAGCGCTCATCGGCTCCCCCGGCTCACCCGCTCCCGCTATCGCAACCGACATCACACCACCAACATCACAAGGATCACGAGGATGAGAAGGAGAAGCGACAGGAAAACAAGTACCCTTATACGGTAACAGAAGGACCACGTACGCGGAAACTCAGACTGTATAAAAATTCCTGCCTTAAGAAACACAATTGCGAGATGTTGGAGGAGCGTGACTCCCCGGCCGCCCAGCGCTGTCTTTGCTAACCTTGCTATCTTACTCAGTTTGGAATAAAACATTCTTAACCGATCACCTATAACTCTATTTGCTTCTTTTGTCACGGATTGCCTATAACATTACTTAATAAAGCTTTCCATCAATTCTGATTTACCATAATTGGAAAGGGTAACATAGCTACTGTTTTATGGTAAAGAATTTAGACAATTTAAATGTGAAAGAGATAGAGAATCTTTACGGTTCAATCACTTATCTGGAAATTAAGACATATTTAAAGATTTACTAGAATTGTCTTTATCAACTTATGGTTGTATAAAATCAAGGAAAATAATGGTGTAGTTTTCCCCCTTCTCTCTCTTTCTAATAAAATGGAATAAAAAGGAAAATGAAATTACTTCTTTAAGAAAAGATTCTGAATTGCTAAATCTTACAATGTTCTTTCTGGTTCACATTGCTTAATAATCTGATTTTGATGTTATTACAAAAACTCCTTAGTAGACCTAAAATTGCAGTGTCTTCGACCCTTTCTGAGATTATTTTGGTCTGAGATGATTTTGGCTTGTTTTAGCTGAGACTAGTGCTGCCCCAGACAGATTCTGAGATCCTGTAGCATAATTTTAGGAAAAGCCAAGGGCCATCAGCAAAAATTACAGAAGTCATAATTACCGAACTACATCACAGTGACTATTGTACTTTTCATGGCAAAGAACTCAGGACTCTGATGCATGACTGTAACCTTCTCTTATTCTGCTTGAGGAAAAAACAAACAAACACACAAAAGCACAGTTGTGAATGTTAGGACCTAAAGGAGAGCTGAAAGGATGATCAAAACATCAGAATTAAGGTGTATATGACAGAAAGATTATGTACAGCAGCCTTAACTGTGTTATTAATGATATTTTTCTGTAATAACTAGATAATTTGAACTATAATTTGTTACTTTGCCAAGAACAATAACTTGTATTTTAATTAGATAATTAGATAATTAGTTTAATGAGACTAAAATTTAACTCTTGTGTTTTGTATGTCTTTGCAATCACACTAAAATGTTGGTTATAACATTTACTGTGTATGTCTGAAAACAGAATATTGTTCAGAGTTCGCAAAAATCAGCTCATCTGTAATATTTTTTAGAACTGTCTTTATGTGAGCACTAAAACATGCTTATGTGCTATGTTTTTTTGCTTATGCTCAGGCTTGGATCCCCAGTATCCAGTACCATAAAGGTACTCTGCCCACGCTACTAATAGGACATTCTTCACCTAGTTTCTCTTTCAGGTAAGTAAAAATTTGTGCAAACTTTTGTAAAAGTTTGAGATAAAATGTAAGGATGGATAACCAAATTCAAACTTCAGCTAAAACTACGGATTAGAAAATCACATTGGTTTCATGTAGAGATTCAATCCCTCTCTTCTGAATTTCTAACAAATTCTAGAAGGCATTGAGAATCAATAGTAAATGTTTTAAAATAGGGAAGTCCCATTAGAACAAATTTATTCTTGTGAAGTAGATGCACATTTTATGATTAGACTACCATTGCAAGTAAACAGAAAATACCTACAGAATAATGGTAGGAAACACAACTGCATCAGCTCATACACAAATGTCTTAGAAGTTCTTGTAATAGAAAAAAAAAGTACGTTGGGTCCCTCCAAATAATCCAGTGTTCTTTCTCTGGCTGTGGGTAGGAAATAATGCTGTGAAAGTATGCAAAACAGTAAAATTATAGGATAATTGTTTCAATGGTATAATTTCTGAGTTGCTGTCATTTAATACTGAAGAAGTTTTTTGACCATTATATTTTACCTGAGTGATCATGCAAACTTCCTGTTACTCGATCTCAATTTAACATTACGATTTACTTTCCTGACTGCATAGCACACTAACTTCAAAAGAAAGAACGAAATTCCTTCATCTAAGGTATGACATGACTTTGTAAATAGGGATTTATTATGTGAAAAATCTTCTAGATGATGTAAGACTGAGAAACTGCCATATAGAGCAAAGAGAAAATAGTTTTGCTTCAGAGAAGAAAAAAAGACAGTTTAAGGAACTGTGCAGAGTTGTCTGCACAGGAAAGGGAGAAGGTTATGAAAAGCAATGTCCAGAAGCAAAGACTCAACAACAAGGGACACATATAATGCTTAAGAAAGAACAGTGTCCAAGTCCTTTTTCATTTCTGTTCTTTCCTTTCTGGTGCTTTGAGATTGTTTTCAAGAAGTGAAGTATTTTTTTTACATTCCCATTACAGTATTTCTAAAATAAATACTTCACCAATATTCATACTAAGAAGAAAAAATCAGCTGCACTACAAGAAAAGTCTCACTGAACTCCTGAAATCTGAGTTCAATGGAAACAGTCTATGCTAGGCAACTATTAATTCTCATGCTCATGATTACTTGTAGCATTTTCAGAGTAAATTGAACTGCTTTATAACTGAGATTTCTAACCATAATTACCAGGAAACAACAAATCACATGTGAAGTTTTGCAGATGAAAGCAGAGATTAGTATTGACTGTGTACCTAACTGTAAATGTAATAACTAAGTGTAAGCTTACTAAGATTAGAAAGAATTGTATTAGTATTGTTTCTTTATAATTAGTGGGAAATGTCTGGATAATTGTTTTTACAATTTACGGAATGGTATTCACACCCACAGCAAAAAAAATAAATAAATAAATTAAAATGTTTCTTATAATCTAAGTCAGGCATGTCCCCACCACAGCCCACAGGCCATATGTGGCCTGGTACAGTGTGTAATGTGGCCCGCTCCCTGCTGTCAAGCCTTAAGGACGGTGGCCCAGCTCAGATTGGCCCCACATATGTTCCCATCACTCAGCAGCTAGCATTGTCTGATCTGAAGCCAAGACAAGAGGAGGGTGCAGTGCAGTGCTAACTGAAATTATGCAAATAATTTTATACATTTTGATACATTGGCTAAACACAGTGCTGTGAACAGTGAAAAATATGCATTCTTGCTTTCTGTTTTGATCAAGGAATTTGAGAATAGGTTTCAAGATTGCCAAAAAATCATCAATTTTTTGGTATATTTGTGAATCTATTTTCAGTCAACTTAAGTACATTGCCTGCAATTTTTCAAATGGAATGTATAGAGTTGCAGTCAGATATTCAACTCATAGAAAAATTTGGTCAGATCTCTCTACTAGACTTTTATAGGACCTTTCTTACCAGAGAAAAATACCCCTCGCTTCACAGCCATACCTTATTCACATCACCACTTTTTGGCAGTAAGTACATTTGTGAACAACTATTTGCAAGGATGAAGCACAGGAAGAGTAAAATTTCATCAAAATTTTCTGACAAGCTCCTTGAGAACTCACTAAGAATTGCAACCACTTTCATTGAATCAGACAGATGCACTAGTTTCACAAAAACAAAGCCAAATATCCTACTAGCTTTATGTTTTTCTTGCTCTTTTTTGTGTTCTAACAAAAATATGAATAAATAAGTTTTGTTAGTTATATACATCAACTATATTGTAAATTTTACATGCGGCCCAAGACAATTCCTCTTCCCTCAATGCAGCCCAGGCAAGCCAAAAGGTTGGAAAACCATGATCTAAGTGTTCATTAATATTAAAAAAACCTACTGCCTACATCAGCAGGAAGAATTCCTTCTTCCTGGCCCCCAGAGTCCAGTCTGGTGCCCTGTGGATACAGGCTCTCTGCCCAGGCCAAGGCATGCAGTCACTGCTTTCCCATTTGCAGGTAAAATGGAGACAAAGCTGAGCCAGGGACACATACGTACAAACAGAAGACACTGATAGGTCTCAATGGGTCCCCCATTTAATGACTGGTCCAGCTCAGTGCTAGCTGAAAGCATGCAGCACTCACACACTCACCCCATAAGTACTTACAAGCAAGCAATAAGTGTAAATTAGGATAAAATAATGTCCATATTTTTATTTGATTACCATCTTTTTTATTAAATTCTTATTAATTTCTAGGTTGCTGACAGCCACATACAAAAAATTTCAGTTATAAGATTAGCTGAATCACTGAATCCTACCTTTTTACAACAGAAGACTGTTTATAAAGCCGTTAGAAGACTGTTTATAAAGCTATTTCTAAATTGGAACTTTTAAAATATGTTTTGCCTGGAGAAGGCAATTTTTTGATTGTCTGTGTGAGCTGCATACAGCAAATTCTAAGACACCTGAGTTTTGTCTTTTCTGATTGCTTTTTCTGATTTGCTATTTACTTGTCTTCTGTTTATTATTAGCCTTTTTATTAGTGTGTATGCTCTTGTGTAGTAATGAATCTACCAGCTACCTTTTTGGTGTGTATTTTTCCATTGTAGTATGCTTTCCAAAAACTTAGCAATGTTGCATATCTGCTTTTCCTTGCAGATCCCTAAGGGACTCATTTCTCAAAAGTAACACCAGAGCCTACAGTATAACGTTTGACTTATTTTTCTATCAACTGTTGTTCTCTACCTACATAATCTTTTCTATTTGTTTCTGTCTACAGGATACAGCACTGACCCTGCCTGCTCAATGTGCAGGGACTCGTGCCTGTAAGCACTAAAGCTTTATAAGACTTATCCTTGCACCTTTATTTGTCATATCAGCAGTTTCATCTGCAGAAATACATTCTGACTGAGTAAGCCTGAGGTAGACATTGCTTAATTCTCCATTACAAAATCTTTCAGGAATAGAAGAGAGATTCAGCTGCAGGGCATCAATCCTGTCAGCACCTTATTATCTTAACACACCGTTTATTCTGTTACTAGCTTTAAGTTGGCCTTACTCAGTCTGATTATTGTATTAGAGCCTTCCCCTGTATCTCTGTACACCACTTCACAGAACGTTTTTATTCAGCTGGTACTTACTTATTGTCTACATATGACCAAATGCATTTCAGATTTCCAATACTTAGATATTTCAAAGTCAAAATAGAGGTCAGTTGTAAGCTGAGAAGGAAAATAACATGACAGGGAGTAAATCAAAGGATAAACAACTGATGTTAAAAAAATAAATTATAGTTTCTATGTTTTATTTTTTCATAACTGGCAAAATAGATGAGTTCTTTGCATTGATGTGTAATACAGTCACACATAATCTGTACAATATCTGCGATATCTGTACAATATCTATACAATCTACAACATCTACAGATATCTATGTGTTGGATCACAAAGGTCACACAACATTTATTGTTTTCCTCAATGTTCTATTATCCCCCAAGGCATCCAGAACTTTACAGTAAACTAAGGACATCAAATAAAAACATAATAGGCCACAGCATCAATATCTAGCACAAAGGAAAAAGGAGGGCATTAAAAACTTATAATTTATTAAACGTGCTTCCAATTTAATAAAGTTATTCTGAAGGTTTTTAAACACTATTTGGCAGAGAAAACTTTTTCAAAACTGTCACTATTTTGACTGCATTCAAGCTGAGTGAAATAACAAATTTTGCAAAGCATAGCTGTGTTTTCAAAGGAACAGAAGGTAGAAAAAGTACATCAAATAGAAGCTCAATGAAAGTTTGCAAAATAAGCATGTTTAGAAAATTTCAGATTTCAGTTTCCATGAAATTTGTTACTGTTCCTTACCTTCTGTACCTTCCATACCTAAAAGTGTTCAATGTTATTCTTAAATTCACAGAAATTACAGTTATGTCTTCAAGCTGCTGTAGTTTTATTATTATTCGTAAACAATGTGTAAAAGTATACTAATGCTCTAAAAAAAGAACATTTTCAAATCACATTTTCTTTTTAAATTATAGAATATGAAATAGTATTTTAGTGACGTAACAGTATGAAAAAACAAAACGACTTGAGACAATAAACCTTATGTCATTCTGACAAGTATTATTAATCAATTATTTTGGATAAGCCATTCACCTGATAAAGATATTCAGATCTGGTCTCTCACTTCCTCACTTCCTCAATGTTATAAAAGAAACTATAAAGTGAAAAATAAAACTTTGAAATGTCTTTTTAATTTATCACGTGACTAACATCACTGTAAAATCTTAGAAAAATATTAGTACAAATCGTTAGTCTGCTTCCCAGGCCATGACACAAGAATGAGCATTTATGCCCTCACATAAATAGCTGTGTCTCACAGGACATAGTGTCAGGAACTATACTAACAACATTATGATATAGAAAATTAAGTTCTGGGAATGTTCCCAGTGCTATTCAATTTCTGGAATATGCATACTTTCATTAATTTCATAGCACTTTTTTTCTTTCACAACAGTTTTGTATTATGGATGTTTATTTTCATTATTTTTTATAATTTTACTTATTTCATTTTCTAAAATTATATACCTGATCATGATTATTTTTTTCCCCTAAATCTGGCAATTTGCAAAATTATGTATTCAAAATATAATTACTTTCTTTCTTGAAAATTTAAAGGGCAGAACAGAATTACTAATAGTTTAAAAACCTTTAACCTTTTAATAAGAACTAAATACTCTGTTATGTTTTTCTGAGACTCTTTTGTCAGAATCTAAATCAGAAAAAATCAGGTTAGCTTCAAACACCATCTTTCCTGAATTTCACCAAGTTTCACAGTTGGTGCATCCATCCAATAACCTGAGCAATAACAAGAGCAATAACCTGTTCTGTTGGTGTTTGTTGTTGTTGTTGTTTGTTTTTTAAGATTTGACAAGAACCTATCCTTTGGCAAAAAAAACAAATGATTAACTCACCCTCCCCCAAATTGCAGAATTGCAAGGTTGGAAGAGATCTCTAGAGATCATCTAGTTCAACACCCCTGCTGCAACAGGTTCTCTAGAGTAGGTTACACAGAAAAGTGTCCAGGCAAGTCCTGAATATCTTCAGAGAAGGAGATTCCATGACCTCTCTGAGCAGACTATTCCAGTACCCTGTTACTCTTGAAGAAAAGAAGATTCTACTCATGTCTGTATGGAACTTCCTATGTTCCATTCCGTGCCCATTACCCCTTGTTCTGTCATAGGGCATCACCGAAAAGAGCCGGGCCCTATCCACTTGGCTCCCATTCATCATCATGGAACAGATCCTTCTCGAAGCTATGCTAAGGCACGTGGAAGAGAGGGACGTGGTATGAGACAACTGGCACAGTTTCACCAAGGGCAAGTCCTGCCTGACCAATCTAGTGGCCTTCTATAATGGTGTAACTACATCAGTGGACAAGGAAAGAGCCACTGATGTCATCTAATCTATATGGACTTCAGTAAGGCCTTTGGCATGGTCCCCCACAACATTCTTCTCTCCAAACTGGAGAGATATGGATTTGATGGGTGGCGTATCTGATGGGTGAGGAACTGGTTACAAGATTGTCTTAGTTTCTAACAGAAGTTACGCTTCTCGTAGTGTCTAGTATGAATTTATCTTGTACCTCAGAGATACTGATAACATCCTGGCAGTGTTGAGCGGAGCCGAGGACATAACTCACTTCCGCATTCCTCTGCCAGTGAAATAGTTAAGGGGGGCATAAGGAGCTGGGAACTGGGAGGGGACAGGACCAGGGCAGCTGACCCAAATTGACCAAGGAGCTATTCCATCCCATATAACATCATGTGATTGGTTCAGGGGGTTTCCGGGTTCTCTTCGTTATGGAAGGGGCTAGCCGGGAGGAAGGGTCACCAGTGGCTGTGAGCCCTTGCTCTGCGTATCCTCTTTGTGTATATATATATATATATGTACTGTTATTTCTTTTGTTCTCTTTACTATTTTAGTAAATAGCATTTATCTCAACCCACGCATTTTACTGCATATCTCTCTACTTCTCTCCCCCGTCCCATTTGGGGGGGGGGGGGGTGAGTGACTAACTGTGTGGAACTTAGCTATCTGCTCCCGGAACACAGTTGGAGCTGGTATATTACACTTTATTTCACAGTTGCTTTGAATCTTAGAGAGATTATGAATGATATCTTGTGATAACTTGAGAATACACTATGGTTGATGCTTGCTATATTTATCTCTACTTAATTTATATATTTTAAGATAGAATGCAGAAGTATTTATACACATATTCTCCTATTAATCATTTCAAATTATCTCTTGCAATCCTAAAAATCCTTCTTTTCCTTACTTCCTATGAAGCATTTATTTTAAAGTTTGAGAATACTGAGCTTTTAGCATGGTTTTGTAGTGCTTTAAGTGGAAGTTTAAATCCTAAGGTTTTTGTTGGGACACTATTATTTGAGAGTAGATTTATATGTGGTGTATGTTGTCTAGGGACTTAAATGTTAAATCTCTCAGTTTGAGTAAAATGATTAGGTTTTAAACCAAGATGACCTTTATTTATTTGATTATTTATACCTATATTATTATGTGGATATATATCCAGATCCTCCAAGTAGACTTGTCACTGTGTAGTTCTTTGTTCTGATGAAAATTTGAAATACAAAAATACTCACTTGCCTTAATGATCTACTAGAATCTTCTCAACAAAACTTTTTATTGTGCAGTGTTGGAGGATTTTTTATTATCTCCTATCAAGTGTATGGGAGTGACTCTACTTTCACTTTGTTTCGACTCAGTAGGTCATCAAACTTAGCATCTATTTTTAAATCACAATTTTTTAATATAATGTACACAATTATTTGGAGGCAGAAGACCTCTATTTGTGATAATAATGATGAATATTTTTGTTACTTTTCAGTATGAAAGATAAAACTGTTTTAATTTTTTCAGAACCTTGAGTCAGACAGAACTTTTTAAGTGGATCAGTCCAGATTTTATCCTTGAAGTGATTTTCTTAATGAAGACATAATTAAGATAACGCTCTTAAACAATAAAAAATATTTCTTTTAACCCTTTTCAGAGATACAGACTTACCTTCTGTCTTTACACAATGGGGACTCTAGCCTTCTTGTTTCTTCTTTTTTTTTCTGTGTAGTTCTCCTTTCTTGTCTTCTGCAGTATGTTAACATCTTATCAGAAACTACCTGTCCATCAGCAATCTCTATACGACCCAATCATTCTTCTCTTGAAGGAAAATGAGAATAAAGTAGTATAATTGTATATAACTAATATAATAGATACCGTCTGTAGCGTGTTTGCTGTCTTGATTCTTTCCAGTGTTCCAAAACCCGTTACAAAAGCGTTTAGCTTAATTGTTGGAAATTAGTGTACCCAAGATATCAAATGCAGAATGTCATGGGTGCTATATTTGAAGTGCAATTGTAAGAAAAGTTAAATGGAAATATGTTTAAGAAACAAAGTACAACCAAAAAATTGCAGAAGGTGGCACATACTACCAGAGAAATCCTATCAATGTCGCATCCTATCAATGACATAAAATCAATAAATGAAAAGTTAATTAACAACAATTAATTTCACTTTGTATTTTATTTCAATTAATTTCACTCTCTCCCTCCCTTTCTCCTTCCCTCTCTCTGTCTCTTTTGTCCTTTCTGTCTTTCTTTCGCCTTCTCTCTCTCTCTCTCTCTGTTGATTAGGTTGAGTGCATTATTCCAGTCATGGTGTGGTTTGCTTACTGTAGTGTTCTTCACATTGTCTAATGTTTTTCAGTCCTTGTTTTCCCTATGAGAATTCTTCTAAAAATATGAATAATTTATACAATCCAATAGCAGCTTCCATGCCAAATTGTCACTGCCTTAAACTATGCTGACTTTAGTAGGTGTTAGGTTTGATACATTTGTCCTCCATGGTTGTTCAGAAAGATCTTCTTAAGTACACGTGGCAGGGACCAAAAAAATTGTTGTGATTACTATGCACATTTTGCATGGACACAGTCATCTTAAACAGATATGTCTCAGACATATTTATGAGTATATTTTATATCACAATTCCACACTTCATAATCTGAAAGATGTTAATTATTTTTGAAATAACAATTCCATTATAAGACAGTAATCTGTTAAAAGGTTTTTTTCAGTGAAGAATAATGCCTCCTCAGACTTGAGTTATCTTAAAATCAGTGTAGATTTTAATGAATAATTGTCTGTTAAGAATTTTTCATTTTAATGGCAGAATTGCAAAAGACAGAGGAAAAAATACAAATCAATTGAGACCTATACCACTTATTTAATTAATTTTACAGTAAATTGCAAAACAAAAAAAAATACTATGTAAGGATACCTTTAAGAAAGATCTTACAGAGAAAAACTTCTTATATTATTCATTCCTATACTTTGTGAGTGATTTTTTTTTTCAAAAAATTGAGCAACGTTAATTAATTACAGCATTTTTACTGTATTCTTTTGCAGCATTACAAAAGTTCCCAAGTATTAGACTTCTTACTGTCCAAGTAGCCTGTTGACATTGATAAAAGAGAGCTGCATTCTCTTTTTGGAGACTAAAATACAAACTGCCAGCTACATAAAGGTACGATAGGCACATTGCGGAAAAAAAAAATACACAAGCATCATGCATAATTCAAAATTATCTACTCCATGGATGATCAGAATATCAAAAACCTTCTGACAGCACTTCTGTTGTCGTAGGAGAAAAAATTTTTGGCTGGTAAATTGTCAATGGAATCAATGTCTATCCCAGTAAAACTCAAATGTAAGTTACACTAATTTTTAAAGTACATTTAAGGCAAGAGATTATATACATAGCTCTCTCCAGAAGTAATGTCTCCTATTTATTTCTGTGGAAACTACAACAGATATAAAGAGCACAACAGCACTGTTTGATAGAACAAATTATCTACAAAACGCTTTTTTTCAACATAGTCATCACCGCTAACCTATTTGCATGGATGTGTTGATTGAGACACTCTTCTTTTTGTGGTGTGACAGCTGTGCATGGCCCCCCCAGAACATGCTTTGTTTTTCACACTACCATCACCACCGCTGAAATGCACTGCCCGCTGCCTTACTGTGCTAGCATCCACTGTTTGCTCTTCATAAACATTCAGCAAGCAATGATGAATGTCAATGGGTGACATTTTTTACACGTGGAGGAATTCAGTGACATACCTTTGCTTCATATGTGCTTCCATGTCAGACGTCGTTTTGTCAGACTACCCCTCTGCTGCCATCTGTCACCTAGCAACAAAATGTAATGGAATATTGGCAGGACAGTTCAACTTCTACTGCCTTACCACCAACATACACCTCTGACATCATGATTCAATGTAATAAAATAGGAGACACTACTTTCAGAGCAGCTCTCATAATTTAAAAACTCCAAATCCTTGGAAAGATTTGGTTTCTTCAAGGTCATGTCAGAAGGAACCTCATGCCTGTCCCTGAATTTAGAGGTAGTCCTTAAAACTAAGTCAAACTCTAAAGCACATGCTGAAATGGAAAATCATCTCAGTCTCTTCCACTTTCAAATATTTTAAAAAGGATTTTGTCTGCAGCTGAAAATGTAATTAGCATCAAAGTCTTATTCTGTCACAGCAGAACAAGATCCATTTCTTAGAGACACTGCATTGGCTGCTGTATGTGGTTCTCCTTTCCCCCAAAGCTGCAAGCAGCCTTTGACAAATTCACTTATCTTGTTTGTGAGTTAAAAACCAGGGAGAGTGAATGCTATTGCAGACCAAGGTTTAAAGGTATTACTAAAATCTAGCCTCAAGCAAGGTAGCAGGCACTCTCTAGCAATCACTGAAAAGGAGAAAAAGGACCTAACTCCCAGAGACATAAGGAAAAAAAAAACAAAAATAAATGAAGACACTAATAGAGAAGAAAGTAGATCAACTTCCTTTCTTTACAAATATGAATGTATGTGACAGTACATGAGAATGCACCTGCACAAATGCAGATTTGTGTATGCAGATTTGTAGCTGATTCAGTGCAAAATGAAAAATCTGGAAACTGGTTTTTGGTTTTTGTTGTTGTTTAAACAAGTCAATTCTGTAAAATATTTCCATGGATTTAAAATAATGTTATGGCATTCTAGATGCTAATTATTTTGTTAAAGGTCTTCTGAATGATTTCTGAAGGGAAATTATTTACAGGAAATCATTGCACATTATTGCATTCCATTAAATCTTTCATCTGGAACATTCCTTTGGACATTGAAAATGTGTTTGATATTTTAGTCATTGTTTATATATTTTAGCTAGGATTTTCACAAATACACAAGTAGCTTAGGTACTCAAATATTACATAATTCCAAAGTGTTCTCATCTCCCTGCCTTAAACACATACACAGCTACATGTATACTCCTAATCTCAAAGACATTGTGAGTTAACCAAGACCCACTCTAGGAGAGCAAGGCATGTACGCTCTTCCCTGGGGAAGGCACGGGTGGTCTACCTTTCTCTGTACCTGTACAGGTATAAACAAACCCTACAACCTGCTAACTCCCACCCTGAAGAAGTCATTCATGGGGCAAAACCCAAAGCTAAGATGTTGGTCCCCGTGTGTTGTACCCCAGAGCACCTCTGCTGCCTGGAGTACAGCTGCTCACAACAGCTTATGAGGAGACTTCTATGTCCAGCCCGGGCAACAATTGTGAAACCATGGGGTAGCATCTGGCAGTGTCTGACTGCTGCTGCTTCCACTGCAAGGTCTCTTTTCTGCCCCTCCCTGCATTTCATGTGTTCTTTAGACTTCTTTTCTGGCTATCTCCTTTGCTTCAGAAGTCTCTATAATTCGTTGGTTACTGTCTAATTGCTCTGATAATTGTTTTTATTTTTAACATGATCAATTTGGAGCAAACATCCTTTCACATAGTTTCATGAATTCAATCTGCATACACACCATTCACACTTTTTTTGAGAAGTAATGTTATCCAGGCCATTTGCTAAAGGTGGGCTGTGCAAGCATATGATTTTATAGAATCAAGGAAGAACATTACCATATATGAATCACAGAATCACAGAATTGTAGGGGTTGGAAGGGACCTCGAGAGATCATCGAGTCCAACCCCCCTGCCAGAGCAGGTTCCCTACAGCAGGTTGCGCAGGTAGGCGTCCAGGCGGGTCTTGAATATCTCCAGGGAAGGAGACTCCACAACCTCCCTGGGCAGCCTGTTCCAGTACTCAGTCACCCGCACC
>WBMW01002265.1:78117-96364 GCA_013396635.1 Penelope pileata
GGCCTGTAGTTTCCAGGATCTTCTTTTTTCCCCTTCTTGAAAATGGGGGTTATGTTCCTCCTTTTCCAATCAGTGGGAACTTCACCAGATTGCCATGACCCTTCAAATATGATGGATAGTGGCTTGGCAACCTCATCCACCAGTTCCTTACCAGTTCACCCATGGATGAATCTCATCAGGCCCCATGGACTTGTATACCTTCAGGTTCTTCAGGTCATCTCAAACCTGATCTTCACTGACAGTGGGCGCATCTTCCTTCTCCCAGTTCTTACCTTCTCTTTCTGCAATTTGGATGGTGTGACTAGAGCCTTTGCCAGTGAAGAATGAGGCAAAGGAGCCATGGAGCACCTCAGCCTTCTCCACATCCCTCATGACCAGGTCTCCAGTTTCCTTCCGGAGAAGGCCCACGTCTTCCCTAGTCTCCCTTTTATCACTGATAGACCTGTAGAAATTCTTCTTTTTCCCCTTTACGTCCCTAGCTAGATTTAATTCTACCTGGGCTTTAGCTTTCCTAATCCGGTCCCTGGCTGCTCGGACCACCTCTTTGTACTCCTCCCAGCTAACCTGTTCCAGTTTCCACTCCCTATAGATTTTCCTATATGACTTTCTCATGATAACAGGAACTGAAAAATAACTATACTAATGATTTGACATTCATCAATTTCCAGCATCTGCTGTGTTAGCTGACAGTCCACTTAGAATAAATCCCGGGAGTCCAGCAGTGCTTGACTCACAGACAGTTATGAATATTAAATGGTCATGAGAATCTCAGCATTTTGAAACTCTGAGGTCATTGCTTGCTGTTGTGTAGGTGTATGTTCTGGCATTGAATACCACTTGTAAATAATGAACTTAGGGATAGTTAGACCTTATGATACATTTCTTCCTAATCTTGAGAGAACTGATTTATTTGAGTATGCGTAGGTTGGAACGCTGAGTGAGTTGTAAGCTCCGGGTTTCATAAATCAAAAGAAAAAGGCCGTTTGGAATTCCTTCAGCTTTAATTTGTTAATAATGTTGATATCATAAAGATGTTTTATGAGATTTGGTGCAATAATAGTTATTAAAAAAAAAAAGACAAAAGCCTTCTTCCTTCCCAAAGCCCAAACTACCTTTTAAAAATTTATCACAAAGATAAACAGATTAAAATTATGTACATATTATGCAATTGCGTATTTGAAGGAGGTATGCTAATCCAAGCAGAGATAAATCTAATAAGGAATAAAAGAAAGAAAAAACAGAATATGTAGTATATTATAAGCACAATTCTTCTTACTGAGTACCTTTACTTCAAGGTATACTGCTTTAGTAATTGTGTACTTTTATTTGTGCCAGTAGCAGATGCACTTAAACAACCAAGATGTAACTTCAGAATGTTATTATGGCATCCAATAAAATCAGATTAAATTGTAATGAATTAATTTCTTTGTATAATTGTTTCTTTTTGCTTCATGTCTCCAAGAGAGTACTGAATCATTGTTTCACTCTCTGCATCTTTACAGACATTTTGATTACTGAATAATTAGTTTTTTTAAATAGGGAATCTAACGTGAAACTCCAAACACACCAGTCTTCACAGAAAATCAATTGAAGATTCAAAATTTGTTTTGATATTAAATGCTGAGCTGTTCCACACCCTTAACTGTATTTCCAATCACATTTAACATTCATGATGTCTAGGAAAAAATGTCTTATAGAGCTTTTCGTTTTGTTTTGTTTTTTCTCTCTTAGTGTGTGTGTGTGTGTGCGCGTGTGTATGTGTGTGTGCATTTGTGTTGAGATATATTTTCATTGTACTTACTAAAAAAGTGATTTGGCCTCATCTTAGTTTAGCTGGCTGAAAGCTGGCTTCTTTGCCTAAAGCAAACATTATTTCTATAGACTCTTTCCATATACGGGGAGAATATGTGACTAAATCTATCCTAATATAAACCTCTAAGGCGGATGCATTCTAAGGTGCCAATCTCTCCACACCAAAACCAGATGAAAGGAACTTCCATCAAACATCTTCTTGTTAAAAGCCACTGTAACAGAAATCAGATTTTACTGTAACAAAATCAAAAGCTACAAATTATTGTTGCTACTGTAAAATATTTTACACCGTTGTCTTGTGGTCAAGTAAAAACACTCACCCTGAGACAGATAGTAATATAACTATGGCATTACTGAGTCTAAACTTTCCCTGCTCCCCAGAGAAGCCTTGTTTGTATTGAACTACTTGCTACTGCAGCATTATTAGTGTTGCATGTAGTAATTTACCAATTAGACATGCATTAGCTCTTCAAGCTATTTAACAGAAAGGGTCATTCTGTCTTGTGAATGGGAGCATCGCACGAGTTATGGAAAGTGTGAGATACATCTATGAGTTCATGTCCACAAAGAGTACTGGTAGCACTGGAAAGATAGACTAAAATGTGGAACTTAATATATGTCTGTGTAAATTGAAAGAATTATTTATTACCTTAAAAAGACAAATAAGGGATTTGATTAGCATGCAGACTAAGGTTCCCACCATTGATTAAGAAGCTGCTTAGGTTTCCTTCCCTTCCCTTCTTTCTTCCTCTCTTTCCTCCTCTCCCCTCTCCCTATTTGCCTTTATATTTTTTCTCTCTATCTTGAAATTCATTGTTTCCTTACGGCCAGAATCTTGGCTCTGAAGAATGTAAACGTAAAATATTCCTCTTACTGAAAGATGCATCATCTGTTTCATTCACACACATTAGTTCTGTTAGTTACAGTAGACATTATGGGCAAGAGTATATGTTATACTCAAAAATAAAAGTGTTGTCAAATTTAAGAAAAGCTTGAATTTCCTCATAAGGAGGGAAGATTCTGTTTATCTCTCTGCAGGAGTAAGGAGAATTTATATGCATTTTATAGCACAAATGAGTACAGAGAGAAATTATTGTGGTATATATATTTTTACTTGAAATGTGCTTGAAATTTGTATAGAGATATTTAAGAACTGTCCACAAATTGCTATATATCATTTAGCCTATATTTGTATAATTCAGTCTCTAGAATACTTCACTATGACTATTCAAGCAAGAGAAATATGTTTTCACTTGTTTGTATTAAAGTATGTATAGAAGAAAAAAAAAAGGATTTGCACTCTACAACTTAGCTTGGAGGACTAATCTACAATCTGTTCTAAGAACTGTAGGTTCATCTCTTCTTGCTCATAAGAAAGCACTTTATCTACCAGACTTTAGGAAAGAAAGGAAGAAGGAAGAGGAGAATCATATTCCACTTGTCTGCTATACCGACAGTCACGGAAAGCAAGGTTCTTGAAGAAGAACAAATGACATTGAGAAAGAGATGATTGTCTGTTTTACTGGCCATTGGTTAATGGGAAAAATGTCCCAGAGTTGTTCTGATTTTTCTGTTATGAATTTTTATTCAAGGGGGGAAAAAAAAAACAATATTTGCTATTCAACCTTTTTATTCCTCCTTTTGTTTGTCTGTTTGCTTTACAGTTGCAGCCTTAATATAAATGTTATTATAATATTTTGTATTTTTGTATATAATATAAAGAAATGAGATTAGTGTTGCAATGGAATATTCTGTAATTTGAAGGCTATATTTGGAACATTGGACCAGATACACAATAATTTTAAGATGGATTGCTAAATTATTTGAAATCATGGTAATTTAAGCATTTTCAGGAGATAACTAACTGACTGCTTGTGTCAACCTAAGCCTAGCAGAACCAATAATTTTCCAGCTGAGTTCAAAGACATTAGGATTTCATCTCAGAACTTTATCACAGTATGAAGTGTCATAGTTCTAAGCAAAGAAATAGTACTAAGAAAGATTAGAAGTGTGATTATATACATATAAAATACCACATCATGTTAATGTACTGTGAGGTATATAACACAGTGAAGTACTGCTTTTACTTCATCCTGATTATAAATGGACTGGTAAGGAACTAGAAAGCTGGTTTATCTTGCAAGCTCTCTCTGACTTCTGCTGTGAAGTTGTGATCTATGTTAGTAGACTTGACATTGTTAGGACAGTTTGTCAGGAATGGAGCTAGCTGGTACAACATTGACAATACTTATGCTAGCAAATTATTATTGTCTTCAGAATAGGGTGCCAACATGAAAGCTACCTGTTAAGAATAGTACCTGGGACAGTCTCAGTCCTAAACATGCCCGTAAGTTGTCTGTTTAGTATCTCCATCCCTGCTACAGATATCGCTATAAAAATAGATAGCTGTAAATATGTGGTTCATGACAAAATAAAATGTCATCAAAGATAGCAAATGTAAACAGTTAAACATCTGGATAGCAAGGCATTTTACAATTAAACAGCACTTTGATTTACTTTCTCTTTGGTTTTTTTGGTTTTTGTGTGTTTTTGTTTGTTTGTTTAACTGTATAGTACATGTAACTTAAAGCTTTTCCACTTTATATATTCACATATCTTTTACAAAATCTTACACAGTCTTCAGTTTCTTAATTTCTGCTTGTATCTGTTTTGAGTTGGAGAAAGTAGCTCTGTATGTCAGACTTTTCTTTTAACTGAAATATTTTTTCTTTTGTTGTGGAAATCATAGGTTTGAATTATTAATTAAAATGATCATTAATAATTTAGTTTATATGTTGCAGGGTGAAAACTATTCAACTCACTTGGCTTGAAAGAAATCAGGATAGTAGTGGTTTATTGATTTATTAACAACATATAATTAACCAGCAGTCAGTGAACTACATACATTGCAGACCAATATCCTAAAAGCCTGTCTATAACGCATTGCAAGAACTTCTAAATCCTCCTCCAGAGTCACACAGTTAACTCCCTGGAGTAAATGTAGGTACTCCGGCTTTTTGTGCATCTATAATGCACAAAAATTACATCTTAGACCTCACTAATTCACATACCAGTGTGCAGCCCATGAGACCACACACATACACCTGAGGAATGGGTTACTACAGCATCCCACAGTGACATCTCACTAACTTGAGTGCATCTGCAGTTTAAAGGGAGATTGCTGTGCCCAGCCTGGACAGGGGTCAAATTGCCTACAAGGTGACAAATACAACAGAGAGAAGACAGCTCTAGGTTTTATGTACATGCACTTTCTTACTAACACTACCTAGAAGTATTAGTACAACCACTATGAAAATAAATAAAAAATTCAGGAAAACAACCAAGAACATGCCAGGACCTTTGCTGGATCTTAGCTGCCTGTGTTCAAGGCCAGTGCATATGATATAGCTGTGCCATCTTGGATCAGACATGAAAAGAGCTGTGTGACAAAAGTCATACTGGAATCCCTTCTTTTAGAAGGTTTTTTCAAGGTTTGGTTCTTTCTCTTAGTGTTTACAACAGTTATGCTGCAGCTACGCCTGTGCCTAATCTTGTACCTCCTTAACCTAGATTCTAGGACCTAGATAATAAAAAGTTTGTCTGATATATGGACAAGGGATTGCAATGACTGTGAAGCAGGCAAGTGATCACATGAAAAAAGAAAAAAAAATTTACAATTTTAACCTGGCCATTTTTGATTATCAAGAAAATCATCTCCGTATCTAATACACTGTAAACTTTTTCCAAGCATTGGAGTTAAAAGAGGATATTACCTTATAAAGCTAGAAAAGTCAGTGAGATACCTGTTACTCGAATGCTACCTTGACAAAAATGACTTCCTCAGGACAGCAGTTTTACTTTTGGAAAATATATCCGTTATTTGATTGGTAAAATCATCCTTCTTTGTACAGTGTGTTTGTGGTCCATTCCTTTCATCTCACTCGTGGTCAATTTTTTCTTTTTCTAAGATGCTTTATTGCTCCCCATTTTGTGCCCAGCCAAGAGAAATAACAAACTCAATCTGTGAACTTGAATATTATTTTTATTCACATTTTTGTTGTCATGCTTAGCTGAGATACTGTTTTGACTTTTTTAGTACTGATTGTAAGTGGATACATGATCCTGTGAAGAAAAAATGAACAAGTTTCTTCTTGTGAGCTGTTAAACTGTATGATATCATATATTTTAAAAGTGTTTAAATTATCTAAGACATGCTCTTTGGGACATTTATAGAAGTAAAATTTATTGAAGAGGGAATTTCTGCAGGATCAGAATCAAAATGAAATTAATTCCTTCTAAAGACAGTCCTCTCACAGACTGGGCAAATGTCATGTACTGTCGTCCAACGCATTCTGCTCTTCCCCCCCAAAAATAGTTCCTTTTAGGAATAACTCATGTTATTGCTTTTAGTACTCATGTTATTGCCATCTTCTTTTCTTGCAGGCATCATGAGAAAAAAGATCATGCAAACAAGATTAGAATGCTGTCCTACATACTTCAGAAGCATTATTTCCTAAATATATACTATCCAATAACAAATTCATTGTCTTTAACCACAAATACAGCATGCAGAAAACAGAGTCACTTTTAACAATCCTACTCCATGAATATAAATTTCTTTGTTTTTTTCCTTGATTATTTCCATAGGTCAGAGCCTGTTCCTGTCTCTTTCTTTGGAACATACGAAAATAGTACTTGTATTACAATTTTCCTGATAGGCATGGTTAAGCATTTTCTGCGCTGTTTTCCATCCTGGATAATTTGATCACTGCAAGGCATATCTAAGTTGTGAATAATTCTACAATCTCTAATCAAAGAATTTACATGACAGAAAGAAATTTTGCCTTAAAACACTATTAAGAAAAAATAAGATGCAGTAACAAACATTCTCAGACTGTTTATTAAAAGACAGTGAAATAAACTGAAAAAGGAACAATTTATGTATTTAGGTGTACATTCCTTCCACAGATACTTTTGGTCATGCTGAAGTGAATAAGCAATGCCCACTACTTCTTCATTTTTTTTGCGTCAGGTAGAACATAGCGGGGGTGAAATTAATTCATCTTTCTGTCATCAAGTAAACTAAAAGCAATTTTAGACTTCCCATGTGGTCATTTGAGGTGCTTGTCATGTTCAAGCTAATGATATCAGGCACCCTCAGGTTGTTTAAGTATTCATAAAGTAATTAAATTCTCATTAACATATAAATAAAAGAAAACTGAAAACAAGTTTAGGAGGCACTTAACATCTGTTCTAATGCTTTTAAGTATTAAAATGCACCACGTGCAGAAGGAAAAGTGCATTCTGTTCAGGGAAGCATTTTACATAGATTATTTATAGAAAGTGTAATTAAACTGATTTGGCATATTAAGTAAAGTTAACAACAAAGCATTATTTAGGTAGTTCATGTGTCTCTGCCATCTAAATATAGGAAAGGGAAAGTAAAATCAAATTTCTTTTGTTCAGAGATTCAAATAAAATTACAAGAACAAATAGAAAATACTCCTTTATATAGAAATTAAAATTCTCACAAGGCAAGTATACTTTGAGGTCCTCATTCAAAGTACATTGGGTTGCGTTTTTTTGTTGTTGGTGGTTTTTTTTTTTTTTGAAAAATGGAATAATGGCATTTGAAAGACAGAAACAAAACAGTTGTTCTACACATTGACTCATAAGTTAACCCTTACACATCTTCAAATTCTGAGTTTAATAAAAAATTATATCATACAACTTGACACTTCAGTTCAGACACAAGCTTATATTCACAAAATAATTTATCCTTTTAATAGTGAAAAAATTACTCCTTTATATGTTTTTTTTTTAATATTAGAATAAATCTTTTACACATGAACAACATGCTCCATATCATACCACTACAGCTTTCTACATGATAGAAGAAGCTAAATAAATTTCAATAATCTTGAATCATAGTTTAAGATTGAGAGACTGGAGAACAACGAAGGAGAGGGAGATTAATCTCCAATAGAAGAATCTACAGAATGGGTTAAAATAACCATTTCATCAAACAGAGGCAGCTGTGGGAGAATGCATTTCTGAGAAAGAAACCATTCAAATATATCTTTCAAGTGCAATATACAGAATCATTTGTGTTCTTTTACCTTTGTATCATTCTCTGTCTTGTTTTTATATTCTATTTTAAAATGTATTGTGCAGTGATGTTAATTCATTGTGCCCTTACTTATGTAGTAAAAGGTGCATAAAATATATGCTTTATTGGCCTTTCAATAGAAAGGAATGCATACCCAGAGAAATTTAACATTTCTTACTGTTTATTTCATGTAATTTATTTGAAAAATCAGTATTTCATGACTTAGACAAATTCTGCATGTTTACCACGCTTCTTCTCACTGTGATTCTTACTGAGGGAAATGTATGCCAATTAAGCAATGTGTTTGGTGCCTCCTGAAAAGAATGTATTGCAAAACAGGGCACATAGACCTACCTGAAAGAAGAAGATAAACCTATTTTTCTTTTTAACTGTAGCAGACAAAGAACAAGTCATTTAAAAGATGTACTCTGTTACCACTATGCACATAATCAGCCATTATTCTGCGAAACCCATATTGCAATGACAACGCTAAATTAAACCTGGATGATTGAAATCTTATATTGGTAAAAACTCATGAAAAATTAATTTGGTGACTTCTGAAACAGGAATGAAGACTCAGTGGCCACTTGGTTACTGGACAAGGAAATTGAGTATTACAAGATTTGTGTCAGAGAATATCTACCCCAGAACAATTATCTTTGCTTATATGTATCCCTACTGATGTAAGATTATCTCATCAAACAAACAGAGAAATACTGCCTAAACAAACTCTAATCATTTTAGGCACCAGAAGATAGGAAGCAAACTGACAAAATCTGTCTGTATGAACATAAACAACTAATAGTGGTATAATCTCTTTTATATATGGATGTGTACTGAGCAAGCTGCTGCACGCAAATTACAGCTTATCTTTTATTAATATCAGTCAAAACACTATTTTAACAATCTTTGTGAATAGATTTTCCTCCAAAATAGTGGAGTGGTTGTTGCAGAATAGATTTTTGATGGAGAAAAGATGGCATACTCCATATCTGCTGATCAACATTGAATATGTTCCATAAAAATGTTAACATTAACATTAAATGAAGACACAAACACACAAGATATTACTTTCACATAAACAATAGTCTGTTTATTTTTTGAAGGAGAAAACTTGCAGTTATCAAATGTTTCATTTCATTTTTGTAGTGGGTTTAAATGGTTGGCCAAAATTTAGATTCAAAATATATTCAATTTGTATGAACTCTCATGAACTAAAAAATATATATATATAGCGTAACTGAGCAGTTTATGTATACTTCTGTTTACAGTTTGTTACATTAAAAAAAAAATTGAAAGGGAAGGAGAATTAGTAATGTTTTTTGAATCTCAGAGCCATGATTCCTATTATTGATGAAACAACTACTGTTGACGTATTCGAGTACTCTAAGTTTCTTCCCTGCTAGCTAGTAGAGCTATAGAGCAAACTAGAATGACAAGGAAAAACTGCACAGACAGCAGTGATGAATGATATTTGCATTATGATCAAGCACAGCATATATTCAGCTTCTAGTAATGACAATCATTACATTGTGATAACTTTCGTAGTATTCTCCTGGCTTTTTGTAAAATAGAACATGACAATACAGTAAAAAATATTTTTCCCATCTGCAGCAGTACTACAAGGACTACTCCAAAAGTAATACTTTTTTATTTTTTTTCCCCAGAAACAATGGCTAGTTTAGGTATATCTGTAAATATAACATATTTCACTGTCAAAATGAAGAACAAATTTATTTGAGTGTTGTATATAATTCTCAAAAGAATTGACCAAAAGATGCAGAAAGAGACGTACAGAAATGGACAGTAATTCATACAGCCTATTAACATTAATGGAATTGGTAAAGAATCCAGGTTTATCCACAGTTTATGCATAAAAATCAAAGAAAAAGACTAAATTTAAAACTGTGTTTACAAGGGTTGCTCTGAAAGTAATGCTTCCTATTTTCTTGTGTTGGCCCATGATGTCAGAGATAGATAGTAGTGGTATGGCAGTAGTGGTTGAACCTTCCTGCCAGTATCCTGTTACATTTTGTTGCCAGGTGACAGATGGCAGCAGAGGTGCAGTCTGACAAAGTGTCATCTGACATGGAAGTGCAGATGAAGCAAAGGTGTGTAACTGACTTCCTCCATGTGGAAAAAATTGCACCCATTGACATTAATTTACATGTGCTGAATGTTTATGGGGACCAAACAGAGGATGACAGAGCAGTGAGGCGGTGAGTGGAGTGTTTCAACAGTAGTGGCAGAGACAGTGGGTCACCTACGCTGGTGCAGAATTTTATGAGCGCAGCATGCAGTGAATGCAATGAACAGGCTCTTGTTCATTGCTGGCAATGCATAGCTAATGGTGGTGACTATGTTGAAGAATAGTGTTTTGTAGCTGAGAATTTGCTGCATCAGATAGTGCTATTATGCTCTTTGTATCTGTTGCAGCTTTCACAGAAATAAATAGGAGTCATTACTTTTGGAGGGATTTACATAGTTAACGTCACATAAGCAAAATCATCCTTAAAGCATTATGTTTCCTGCTGTTGAATGCTTCCTTGTGGCAAAAGAATGGCTGATAATTTTTCTACCAGTAATTTGACAATTTCTAGCTTTTATCTTAAGTCACTGAAGACAGTTCTGTTGTTCCTTTTTCTTTTGAAGGTTAATAATGATATACATATTTTTTTGCCTTTTACTTTCTTTTTATTAGCCTATTTACATAAGACTTACACAGAGATATTCCAAAAATATTCTTTTTAACCTTTCAATGAATTCTCTAGATTTAATTTCCATGAGATAAAATATGTCTCTTAGGTGTTAAAACTGTATTCACACATGCCATGTACAAAAGTACTCTCAAGTCATCCTTTATTTTCATAAGATTCATTGATTTTGTATAAAAGAATTAAATTATAAAATATATACATAATATACATAAGGATATAAAAAGATTCAAATTATCTATTCTTTTAATATATTAATGAACAAATATGAACCTAGATGAACCTCTAACGCGTACTAAGATAAAGACTGCATTGCAGAATCAAAGCTGGAAAGGAGCTTGCCAATTTATCTATATTGTGACTTAATCTGGATGTATCTCTGTACTGTTTTTTAGTTTGTTTTTCACTTATATTCTCCTGTAATGTTACAGTTATCAAAATTAAATTGCATTGAAAACATACTATGGACTGGAATGATTTAAAGGGGAAATAGAGAAATATTGTTCCTAAGAAAGAAAGGAAGGAAGGAAGAAAGTTTTAGAATGTTCTTAGGAGAAAAAAAAAAAAAAAAAAAAAAAAAAAAAAAAAAAAAAGCAAGCCCCAGATTTCAGATAGTTAAAGATCAGTTATACTTGTTAGAAAGGAGATTAAACATGAGTTTCCTTGTTCTTAGAACAGATATGACTATCATTCCTATTTTAATGAAATCTTGTTCAATTAAACAACAAGTGCTCTCCATGGACAACACATGCAGTCAAAAGGAAGAATATTGTCAGTACAATGTGCACAGTTTATGAGTTTAGAAATGTACAAAAAGTCTGTTAAAAGCACAAAAAGTAGTTCTAGGACTTTAAACTGATCTGTATCTTCTGGATGATTCTATGAGGGAGTACAGAGTTTTGGCTGTTAGAGAGAAATTCTGTATATAAAGCTGATATATACCCTGATATGGCTTTAGGGAAATCTGAAGTAATTTTCTTTATTAAGGATGACTTAGATATACATTTATTATGAGACATTATTTACATGTTATGTTATCATATTGGGTTATGCTCCAGGGATACATACGACCACCTAACAGTTTAGCAGCATATGGCAATGGTTCTTGCAATGAGATTTCTTGCTTCTAAACACAGTAAGGGTAATTTCACATTTTGCCTGTTTTAGGTGAGACTACTACTTGAAGTTTAGAAATCCTCCTTTCCTTGAACCTTCTGATCCTTTCTTTTAGCTACTTACTTTCTAAAACTTATTTTCAAACATATTCTTTGGAATTCTGAAAATATTAGTTGTTTGCAGATTAAAATTTCTATTAAAAAGCTTTCTTGAAAACAACCACACACATAGCTGCTGAGTGCCCTGTCAACAACAGAAGAGAAAATATAAAACCCATTTACCCATTCTGCTAGAAGATATTTTTAGTTGCAGAAGCATTTACTCTAAAATTAAGCAAAATTTTAGAATGTACTCATATTCATTTTTGAGATAATTTTCTGGTGGACCAAAAGAAGGACCAAAATGAAGCTGAAGGGTAGAAGTATGTGAAGAATCTCATCATTTTCCCGACTAGGTAATATAAAATAAAACCATTAAGAAATATGTGCCAAAATAGTTTGTTACAGTCATAACCAACAAAGATCAAAATTACAAATGGCAAAGAGCAGAATATACTTACACACACTTAAAAAAAAATAATTCATCTTGAACTTCTGCTCATACCACTCACAGGATTTTCATTCTACCAGTACCTTGAAAGAAAACACTTTTTAAAATGTTGCTGATTTAATTACTACAACAAAATGCATATATTTAGAAGGGTTGCTCTTTTTTTTTTCCCCTTCGTTTCACTCTCTTTATATCTTAGATGGATAAAAATAGAACTAGAGCTTATAATTATTCAGTGCGATTCATTGGGATTTTAACAATATAGACATAGTTACTTACTATATTTTCATTTCATCTGTTGCATATCATTAGTTAAAGCAAACATTTAAAGAAACCAGAAAACTCAATAGATTCTTCAATTTATTTTTATTGCTCCTCTGTGTGCATACATGCTTTTGAAGGTGAAAAATATATTTAACATTAATTAATATTAAAGGTTCATGTTCATAGACATCACATTGAAATATACTGCATTTGTAGGCTACTAAACATTCAGCATCAAATTTTAAATTTCTTCCCTTGACTGCAAGTAGAAACATCTGTTCACTTATTGTTGTGGTTTAACTTGACAAGCAGCTAAGCACAACAGCCATTCACTCACTCCTTTCTCCCAGTGGGATCCAGGAGAGAATTGGGGAAAAAAAAAACAAAGTGGAACTCGTGAGCTGAGAAAGAAAAGACTATTTACTATAACAGAAAAGGGAGAGAAAAAAATAGTAATGATAATCATGTATATATACAAAACAAATGATGCACAACACAATTGCTCACTGTCCACTGAAAGATCCCCAGCCTGTCCCTGAGCAGCAGCTGCCCCCTCAGCCAGCTCTCCACAGTTTTATAGTTTTTTGCATGATGTCATATGATACGGAATATCCCTTTGGCCAGTTTAAGCCAGCTATCCTGATTTTGTTCCCTCCCAACATCTTGTGCTCTCCAACCCCCTTGGTGGTAGCACAATACGAGAAGTTGGACCATCCTGGACTCCGTGCAGCTGTGTAGAACGGCTCAGCAACTAAAACATTATTGTGTTATGAACATTGCTTTTCCTTCTAAAGTCAAAACATAACATCATACCAGACACTATGGAGAAAATCAAATCTGTCCCAGCTGATATGAGGACATCTACCAAAGGATTGATCAGATGCATGTCAACATGGCACGACACTATCAAGAACAGGAAGTCTATAATCTAATATTTAAAGAACTTCAAAGACAGAGAGAAGTTTAAACTCCCTTAGAGTAAGAGTTTAGAAGGAAGGAATGCTGCAACCAATGCACATACTACATCAGGTAAATATTCTGTAACATGGATAGGTCATTTATGAATTAAAATTAATGGTAATAGGTGAGAACTTTGAAATATAAAAACAGTAAGGTTTTTCTTCAGGATCTACATACCAACATTTAAAAGGAAATTTGTCTCCCACTGTTATATTAATACATTTCCCTTCACTATTAGATTATGCCATTATTCTTACCTTTTTATACTTTCTACAGAACACAAAATGTGTTTACTGAGATATATAAAGCTGTATTTTTGTGATATGACTCTTTCTTGACATTCTGGAGAGTAAAAATAGTCAGTTATATATGATAATATTAATCATCCAACAAAAAAGAGTTTAAAATGAATAGAGCAGATATTCTAATTATTTCATCAGCTAATAAAATTTTGTTTTTTACTAAGTTCATTGTTGCACAAGGGATGTAACTATCTCTGTGTTTACATTGATTTACAATCACTCCTTTAAAGTGATTTTGTGCTTTCTTCCTTTTTCCAAGAAAAAAAAATCTCCCAAGTCTGCAGAAAGTTTTTAATATTATATGATTAAACCCCTTAAGCTGCAGGAATATCTTTTTTATACTGTGCAATGACGTATTTTGTTGAGATATAAGATATGAAGGTATGGGCTGGGTTGTAGTGACCATGCCCTGGTTCAGTTTGTGCTCTTGAGAAATATAAGCTTGCAAAGAGCAGAGCCAGGACCCTGAGCTTCAGATCAATGAAATTCTAGCTGTTTAAGGAATTATTGGATGAGATCCCTTGGGAAACTGTCCTTAGGGACAGAGGAATGGGACAGATCTGGCAGCTCTTTAGGGACAACTTTCCGAGAGCACAAGAACTTTTCATCTCCCAGCATAAGAAATCAAGCAGAGGAGGCAGGAAATCAACATGGCTGAACAAGGACCTGCTGGTCAAACTGAGGGATAAGAAGGAAAAGTACAGACAATAGAAGCATACAGGGATGCTGTCTGGACATGCAGAGAAGGGATCACGAAAGACAAGGTGCAGTTGGAATTGAACTTGTCAAGCGATGTGAAAACTAATAAGAAGAGATTCTATAGGTACATGTGTCAGAAAAAACAAGGAAAGGAGAGTGTACAGGGACAACTGGCTTCAAGAGACATGGAGAAAGCTGAGATACTCAATGAGTTTTTTGCTTTGGTCTTCACAGTCAGTCAGGTTTCCCATGCCTCTCATGTCCCTGAACTTCCAGGCAGGGGTTTGGGGAACAAAATTCCTCCCACTGTAAGAGTGGAGCAAGTACAAGAATGCCTCATGAGGCTGAATGTGTACAGATCTGTTTTTTGGGCCGGACAACGTGCATCCCTGGGTCCTGAAAGAGCTGGCTTATGTAGTTGCCAAGCCACTCTCCCACACATTTGAAAAGTTGTGGCCATCAGGCAAAGACTCCAGTGCTGGAAAAAGGGAAATATCGTTCCCATCTTTAAGAAAGGAAGAAAGGAATATCTAGGGAACTACAGTCTGGTGACCCTCACATTCTGTGACTGGAAAGATCATGAAACAGACCCTCCTTCAAGATTTGTTAAGGCACATGCGAGACAAGGTGATGCAAGAAAGCCAGCATGGCTTCACCCAAGGCAAATCCTCCCTAAATGATCTGGTGGTCTTCTATGTTGGAGTGACAGCAGTAGACAAAGAAAGAGCAACCGATGTCATCTACCAGGACCTCTTCAAAGCCTTTGACATGATCCCACACCACATTCTTATCTCTAAATTGGAAAGATATAGATTTGAAGGCTGGAGGATTCAGTGGATAAGGAACTAAATGGATGGTCACAGCCAAGAGGGTTGTGGTCAATGACTCTATGTCAAGGTGGAAGCCAATGATGAGTGAGATCAGTCTTGTGACCGATCCACCTTTATCAATGACCTGAACAATAAGATTGAGTGTACCTTCAACACATTTGTTGTGGACACTAAGTTGAGTGGTTCAGTTGATATGAAAGAAGGAAACGATGCCGTCCAAAGGGACCTGGACAAGTTTGAGACATGGAACCACATGAACCTAATGAGGTTCAACAAGACCAAATAAAAGGTGTTGCACTTGGGTTGAGGCAATCCCAGATATACGTACAGACTGGGATAAGAACTCATTGAGAGCAGCTCTGACGAGAAGGACTTGGGGGTTCTGGTGAGCAAAAAGCTTGACATGCAAACAAGAAGCATTATGTGTTGGCAGCCTGGAAGGCCAATGGTATCCTGGGCTGCATCAAAAGAGAGATAGTCAGCAGAGCAAGGGAGGTGATTGTCCCCCTCTGCTCTGCCCTTGTGAGGCTCCATCTGGAGTACTGCATCCAGGCCTGCGGCCCCAGCAGAAGAAAGACGTAGAGCTGTTGGAGTATGTCCAGAGGAGGGACATGAAGATAATCGGAGGGTTGGTGCACCTATCCTTCAAAGACAGGCTCAGGGAGCTTTGCTTATTCAGTCTGGAGAATAGAAGGTTCACTGCAGCCTTCCAGTATCTAAAGAGAACTGATAAAACAGGAGGGAGACTGATTTTTTATATGGCTTGATAGTAATAGGACAAGGAAGAATGTTTTTAAATGATTTTTAAATGATTTTAAATTATTTAGATTAGATATTAGGAGGAAATTTTTTTACTCAGAGGGACAACCCTGCCCACAGAAGGAAGGGTGCAACTAGATAATCTTAAAGGTCCCTTCCAATCCAAACCATTCTATGATTCTAGGAAGAAAATGAGAAAGAAAGTAAGCTGTAATCAAACTTAATCACTCTAGTACTCAAAAAGGACAAACTAGCCATCATCTAGGTTCAATAGTTGAAAGATTGTTGGATAGTTAAACAACAGGAACAGAAAGCTTTGAGGATTAGAATTTATGTGATCTAAACAGTTTCTTTAACAGTTACACATATCTAATTGTAATGTTTACCTCAAATCTACGAATAAAGACTGGTATTTCTAAAAATTTGCTATTTGCAGTTCTTCACAGTTGAGAAATCTGATTCTTTACTCTCAACAATATTTTCTGCTTGGTGTAGATATGAAACAAAATAAGGTTTCATTCATTCAGGATTCTTTCTGTAATGATTTTGTACCGAATATTCTTAAAGCTATTTTTTAAATAGATCATCTAGACTAGTCAGCACTTATCTCAAATTACAGAAGGGCATTATCTGGTGAAGAAAAGGATTTCAGCGTTTTACATTAGCTCTGTGAGAGTCAGAGATCATCGTGAATTAATATATTCAAGGCTTAGAGAAGTACTTCCTCATTTAGGAAGTTGCCAATTTGGATTTAGAGGACATTTCTATGTTGTCTTACATTGTCATCCATTGAAATAAAAACCAGTCATTTACTTCTCTTAAAAACAAGAGTTGTACAAACCTAACTGAGGAGGGGCTTTTTAAAAGGATAGATAATGACAGGACAAGGGGTAATGGTTATAAACTGGAAGAAGGTAGATTTAGACTAGATAGAAGGAAGAAATTCTTCCATGTGAGGGGGGTGAGACACTGGAACAGGTTGCCCAGAGAAGTTGTGGATGCCCCCTCCCTGGAAGAATTCAAAGCCAGGCTGGATGGGGCTTTGGGCAACTTGGTCTAGTGAACAGTGTCCTTGCCCATAGCAGGGGGGTTGGAACAAGATGATCTCTAAGGTCCATTCCAACCTGAACCATTCTATGATTCTATGAACTGTATTTGTATATGATGAATTCCTTCTGTCCTTCCTTATTTTACTTACAAGGCTGCAGCCTGAATGTCTAAGTGGTGAAAGAAGAAACATCTCAGAAGATAGTTTAACTCATATCTTCTAGGCACCAACTGTAAGATCTCTGTGTGTTGTGTTTGTGTCTATATCTGTGTATGTACAAATAGAATAATTTAAGCTGGAATGTATTTCTGAAGCACTAGACTACTCCCACTTAAAGCAGGGCAAACTGATCAGATTTCTCTGCAGTTTTGGTTTGAATTACACCAGCGATGGAGATTCCACAGACTTTCTGGGCAACCCATTTCAATGTTCAATTATTCTTAATGTGATCTTTCTCTTCCTAATGTCTAATTATAATATTGCCTCTTGAAGGTTTTGTTCCTTGACTCATATCCTATCACTGTGTACTTTTAAGGAGAGCTCTTTCTATATAACTCTGCTATACCTTCCTATCAGATAATTAAAGACAGCAGTTACATCTTCACTTAAACTTGTATCCTGTTGAACAAGCCCACTTCTCTCAGATTTTCCTCATCCATCTCATGCTCCAGCTCCAGTCATCGTTGTTAGACTTAGTCTGGTACGTCAACATCTTTTTGTACTGCAGAATCTCAAGCTGAATAAAATCTTCTAGACATGTTGAATAGGGGGGAATAATTACTCCCTTGGACATTTTGGCTGCATTTTTGCCAATTTAGCTCAGGATGTGGTTACTCTTATTTGCTGCAGAGGTGCACCACTAACATGTTGTCCCGCTCCGATTATCGGAGTGAGGGGAGATTCTGTAACATACCCGGAGTGAGATTAAGACGCAAACGAGGTCAAATGTTGTCCGACCAGTTTAATAGGAATTCTGGTCAGTGAGGGAGATGGGGATGGGGAAGCAGGTGATAGTAAAAGATAGGAAGTAAGAGCAAGGGTTACATATAGAAAGCGGGGACAGTCACCACCATGGATCCCACGCC
>WBMW01002265.1:96549-117268 GCA_013396635.1 Penelope pileata
TCTCTCATTGTCCCTGGTCTGCAAGCCTTCGGGCAGGTGGGCAAACTTTGAGACAAAGAGAGTTCTCACAGCAAACTTTGAGACAAAAGATTCCAAAACAGTCTCTTACACATGTTCTGCTAGGTCCATTGTCTTCTCTGAAAACCTTATTTCCAGCTTTTTGGATCCCACTCTGTATTATTTCATGGGTTTATTACTCTTCAGGTGAAGGACTTTGCATTTGCTTTTGTTAAACTTCATGATGTTCATGTCATCCAATTTCTCCAGGCTGCCACGTCTCTCTAGTAACAGTCCTGCCAGTGTAAGGACAATTCTGACAAGTTGATGGGTAGACTTTTGGATGGATGAGGAACTGGCTGCGGGACTGAACCCAGAGAGTGGTGGTCAATGGCTCAATGTCCAGATGGAGATCAGTGATGATTGGTGTCCATCAGCGAACAATGATATTCAATATCTTCATCAATGACATTGACAGTGAGATCAAGTGCACTTTCAGCAAGTTTTCAGATGATACCAAGCTGTGTGGTGTAGCTGACATGCTTGAGAAACAGGATGCTATGCAGACAGACCTAGACAGGCTCAAGCAGTGGGCCAAGGAGAACCTCAAGAGGTTCAACAAAGCCAAGTGCAAGGTCTTGCACCTGGGTCATGGCAACCCCCGCTATCAATACAAGCTGGGGGATGAAAGAATAGAGCATAGCCCTGCTGAAAAGGACATGGGGGTTCTGGTAGATGGCAAGCTGGACATGAGCCAGCAATGTGTCCTCGCAGCCCCACAAAGCCAACTGAATCCTGGGCTGCATCAAAAGAAACATGGCCAGCAGGTCGAGGGAGGTGATCCTACCCCTCTACTCTGCGCTGGTGAGACCTCATCTGGAATACTGCATCCAGATGTGGAGTACTCAGCATAGGAGAGACATGGACCTGTTGGAGCGCGTCCAGAGAAGGGCCACAAAAATGATCCAGGGGATGCAACACCTCTCCGATGAGGACAGGCTGAGAGAGCTGGGGCTGTTCAGCCTGGAGAAAAGAAGGCTCCAAGGTGACCTGATAGCTGCCTTTCAGTATCTAAAGGGGAGCTAAAAGAAAGAAGAGAACAGACTCCTTATCAGGGTCTGCGGTGATAGGACAAGGGGAAATGGTTTCAAACCAAAAGAGGAGAGATTTAGGTTGAATTTAAGGAAAAAGTTTTCTACAGTGAGGGTGGTGATGCACTGGAACAGGTTGCCCAGAGAGGTGGTGGAAGCCCCGTCCCTGGAGACATTCAAGGTCAGGCTGGACCAAGCTCTGAGCAACCTGATCTAGCTGTGGATGTCCCTGCACATTGCAGGGGAGTTGGACTAGATGACTTTTAAAGGTCTCTTCCAACTCTAACGATTCTGTGATTCTATGATTCTAGTTTGCTTACATCCTTAAAATTGCAATCAATGCAATCAATCTCAGTTTCCATTGTTATTAAAGACATAAAAGAGTAGTGAACTCATATTGACCCAAGAAGAAGATGAAATGACATTCTGAATCACCTTGATGGCTTTTGCCAAATCAATTTTCTGTGCACGTTATTTCAACATTTTGACTATAATGAAGTTAAAAAGACCTTACTGAAGACCTTGCTAAGTCAAATTATACAGCATCCACTCTTCTCATTTTATACACAAAAAGAGTTAGATTGTTACTGAAAGCTATCAGATTTGTCACACACAATTTTGCTTTGCTTAATGCAAATGCTTTGTTTTTCCATCATGTACTTGAAAATGGTTTTTAATATATTTCTTCTGATTTTCATATGGACCAAGGTTAGGCTGACCTAAGTGTAGCCTCTTATAGCATCCTTTTAAATAGAGGTGTGATATTTGTATATTTCCCATCATCAGGAACCCCCTTCAATATCCATGACTGAAAGTTGGTAGATTCCCACCTTTCAATAGCATTTTCCAGCTTCCTCAGCATCCTGGAATGTACCCAACTTGTTCTAAGGATGAATATTTATGTTAAATATGCATGAGGACTGATCTGTAAGTAATTCTTTCTATTTTGTTATGTTGGCCCATGATGTCAGAGATGGATGTTGGTGACATGGCAGTAGAGGCTGGACCTTCCTGTCAGAATAACAGAATGTTATTCTGTTACGTTTTATTGCCATTTGACAAATGGCAGCAGAGGGTCAGTCTGACAAAATGGCATCTGACATGGAATTGAATTCCTCCATGTGGAAAAAATTGCACCCAATGACATTAATTTACATTTTCTGAATGTTTATGGAGACCAAACAGTGGATGTTAGCACAATGAGGCACAGCTGTGAAACAGTGGGTCATCTCTGGTGGTGCAGATTCTTATGAGTGTGGCATGCAGGCTCTTGTTCATCGCTGGCAAAAATGCATAGCTTAAGGTGGTGACTCTATTGAAAAATAGTGTTTTGTAAGTGAGAATGTGCTCTATCAAGTAATTTTATTGTGATCTTTGTATCTGTTGTAGTATCCATGGAAATAAATACAAGGCATTACTTTCAAACCAACCTACATACATGTATGTACAATTCAACTCAGCAGTTCGCAACTATGTCCTTCTCTGCCATGAGTAATGCTTCACTCTCCTAGAATTCTGACACTAGTACTAATAACCCTCAAGATCTGAGGGCAAAACTTCCCAGTAAAGATCAAGGCAAAGAAGGTGCTGAAGGTACCTGTAGACTTCTGTATATCTTTTTGTGAGAAAAATCTCAAATAACTTTTCGGAGACAGGATCTCTTGTGAAGAAGTTTTAATTTGCAATTGCAATGGCGGGCACCTTATTTTCCTGTTGCTTAGTCCCTCTCCTGTTTCCCCATTGGCTGGGTACTCCAAGCACACAGCCTATCCCACAATGATTGTTAGTTACAAATCATAATTCATTGTTGTTGCTAATTTGTTGCTTCTTTAGAAGTTTCTGCACTTTTCGATTGTATTGTATTAGTGATACTTCTTAAGAACCTCTCTCTCAGTACATCTAGAGCAAGCAAGCAGAAAGGAGACTTTTCGTGCAGTCTTGTGTTGAAGCAAGTAAGCAGTAAGGGGCCATTTGGTGCAATTATTTCAACATGTAGTTTTCTGCCTGCATACAATAAGCTCCAGCTACTCCCTTCCAAAATTTTCCACTCTTTGCAAAAGCACAAAATTTAACTCTTACATTTTGACACTACTTCCTTGAGTCATAGGTGGTGCTGCCAAGAATAACATCACTCTTCCTACAATTAATAAACTATCCTAATTAAGCAACAGAGGTTCTGTTGCTATGTTGCCCTTCTAACATGTGTCGGTAGATTATAGCTCCCTAGGAGAACTAAGGCCTAGAAATGTAAGACTACTTGTTTGAAGAAGACTCCATTCATTTTTCTTCTTGAACACGTAGTCATGCAAATACCCATCATGATCTCCTGCATTAGTCTCTTTTTTGGTCTTTGCCCATAAACTGTCAACTTGTTTGTCACTCATTACTTTGAAATGAATTCAACTCTTCCTTGGCTCCACAGTCTGTCCTTAAAGAGCCATGGCAACACTCAAGTCATGTAATTAGTATGTTTCTGAAATCTCAGTAATCTATACACTTTAGTTTTATTATGTTTATTTATTATTTTATATGTAGTTTGATTATAGTTTATTATTATTTATGGTTATAAACTGGAAGAGGGTAGATTTAGACTAGATAGAAGGAAGAAATTATTCACTGTGAGGGTGGTGAGACACTGGAACAGGTTGCCCAGAGAAGTCGTTGATGCCCCCTCCCTGGAAGTCTTCAAAGCCAGGCTGGATGGGGCTTTAAGCAACCTGGTCTAGTGGGAGGTGTCCTTGCCCATGGCAGGGGGGTTGGAACAAGATGATCTCTAAGGTCCCTTCCAACCTGAACCATTCTATGATTCTATGATTATAATAGGCAATCTTATACTCCACATGTTGTTATGAGCAAAACGGATTAAATTATATACAGATGGTACAATGCACTGTTAATTTAATTAAAATCTTAACTTCTAATGAAAATACAGCAGTCATTACTAGACCAGTTACATTAACACAATGCAAATTGATACATAAAATGTCTCATTAATATTAATGCATTACAATATTAATTGTAATACAAGAAACATTAGTTATATCAACCCTTTTTCTATGTGGTGTTATGCTGTGACAGCCTAGGGATTTCAGAAGGTATGAATTTTCATATTGTATGAATTATTTTATTCATATTGTTTGTTAAAGCTAAGGCAATAAAGGTCAGGCAATAACCTGAGAGGGAGGGAAAGAAGCCATAGAGGGAAGGAATCCAGCAAACTGGTAAAGACAGAGGAAGAGAACATCATCAGAATTTATTGATTAATTGGACAAGTGCTATATTTATCTCTAATCCTACTACTACTTCTAGTAGGATTTGTTGTACAGAATGTGCGATGTAGCAATGTAAAATAATCTGTTCATACACTTGAAAACACGATTTAATTGTTTTTCTTGCATTTTATTTTATATAAAGTAAAATGGTTGGGTGAATTTATATTTTGAGGAAAGAGAAGGAAAATTGATAAAACCTATTATAATTCTGGATGCTTCTGATGTCACACAGACAAAAGCCTTCCAGTCTTTGTTTTTTCTTTTTGCACTTAAAATACAGGGAATATCAGTGTCTGATCAACTTTGTATATGTTGTAAGCATTTCACATTATTTTCCTTCCTCTCTTCTGGCAAATGCTGAAGATCTGGATAGAAGTCTTGAATTGTAAATTAGTAACTTGTTATGGTTTGACATAGCAGATAACTAAGTCCCACACAGTTATTCGCTCACCCTCCCACCTCCCCAAATGGGATGGGGGGAGAGAATTAAGAGAAAAATACAGTAGAATTCATGGTTATGGATAAACGCTATTTACTAAGATAGTAAAGAAAGTAAAATAAATACCAGTACATAGATAGATAGATAGATAGATAGATAGATAGATAGATAGATAGATAGATAGATAGATAGATAGATGATACGCAGAGCAAGGGCTCACTACCAATATCCAGCTAGCAGCAACTCCTCTTCCTGGCTAACTGCCTTGCGTAAAAATCACATGATGTCATATGGTATGGAATAGCTCTTTGGTCAGTTTGGGTCAGCTGCCCTGGTCCTGTTCTCTCCCAGTTCCTGGCTCCTTGTGCCCCCTAACTGCTTTGCCGGCAGAAGAATAAGGAACTGAATATGTCCTTGGCTGTGTTCAACACTGCCAGGTGTTATCAGTTTTGTTTGTCTTCTGAGACCAAAACATAGATTCATACCAGACAGTATGAGAGAAGTAACTTCTGTTAGAAACTAAGACAAACTTCAGCAGATTTCTAAAATCCAGTCCTAATATCACTTGTTATAAAATGTTACATTCAGTGATTCTTAAAAAATAGATTTTCATTTGTATCCATCTATTTCCACAACATTGTGACACATTATTTACTGTGTAGCGATTAAAGCTGTAATGAATTAGCAAGCCAAGTACACAGAGGCCAAAGAGACATTTTCATGGCAAGGGAGATAATGCAAGAGCTTTTGGAACAGATCCTTCTTCCTGCTCATGTTTCTATTCTTCGTTTAATGTTTTCCCATTTGAAGAATTGTAAGATAAGTATCTGGCTTGAATTTTAGTAAGAGCTCTACAACAGCAATGCAGAGAACTTCATTGCTCTGTGACTAATCACAAAAAGCTCTTCAGTGTTTGGACTGCCATAGAAATAATTATTATTACAAGATTTTTTAAACCTGCTATTATTAAATACACAGTTCAGAAATTTTACCAGAAGAAATGTCACAAGGCTGGATTTCAAATTTTGAGTTCAGGAACTGAAAAACATTGATAGAAATAGTGCCTTTCTAGTTCCCTGCTGCTTATACTGACGTGGTCTGAATATTTTTTATGCACTTGCAAATTCCAATGAAACAAACAGTCAATCTTGTAAAGGATTTAAGCTAAAGTTTTGTTCCTAGGTCCAATTTTGTGATCTAAAATCCTCTGGCCATTTGCTAACTAACAGTAGGCCTGCTTCCTCTTGCATTTACTGTTGTTGGAATTAAACGTCTGTACATGTCCACTGTGCCTTACCATAGGGACTTAGTCTTGATAGGTACAAAACTCTTTAGGGCCCATCATACAGCTGAACCAGATCAAGACCAAAATCATCAAAAGTGTCTATTTCACAAAAACATCTGAAAGCTAGATTAAATAAAGACTTTAAGATTTTCTTAGATTGGTGGGTGAAAGTGAAGGTAATTAATGTCCAGACCAATTGACCTAGAGGCTTCTTGGACAAGCTTGTCCTGAGCAGGATGTCAAAGTAAAAGTCCTGTATCAATAATATGCACTGAATATTAAAAATGAAGAATCTATCTATAAACAGAATGCTGCCTGTCATTTGAAACCTTTGACTTGCTCTTGCTCTTGTTCTTTTTTTTTTTTTTTTTTTAATGCTCTATTGTAACTTAATGTCAAAAAAAAACAACTAGTTTAAAACACATGCATGATCAATTACAGTGGGTGAAGGAACATCACAGAGGAACATCACAGAGAAAATCTAACTTACAGCATTCTCGATATGATGAAAAAAAGTAGAGAAAATTAGAGAAAAGGAGTCTCATTGCTGAATGACTACTCTTCATAAAATATGTTGTACGCGAGTGCATCTCCAGTACATACAGGAATAGTAAAGTGTTTGTCATGGTTTTGGCTTGGATAAAGGATTTTGTTTGTTTGTTTGATTGATTTTCCACAGAGGTTTATGATGCCATGTTTTGAATTTTTGATAAAAATAGTGGTGATGACACATCAATGTTTTTAATTGTTGCAGAGAAGTTCTTAAACAGAGCCGAGGACTTTTCTAATTCTTATGCTGCTCTGCCAGTGAGGAGGCTGGAGATGCACAAGAATTTAGGAGGTGACACAGCCAGGACAGCTGATTTAAACTAGCCAAAGGATATTTCATACCATATGGCATCATGCTTGACAATAAAAGCTGGAATAAACAGGGAGGAAAGGGATGACCTCCAGAGCAATGTCTTCTCAAGAAACCACTACACATGATGAGTCCTGCTCTCTTGGAAGTCGATGAACACCTGCCTGCTGATGGGAAGTAGAAAATGAGTTCCTTGTTTTACTTTGATTGTATGTATAGCTTTTGTTTTACCTAGCAAACTATCTTTATTGAAACCTATGCATTTTCTCACTTTTACCTTTCTGATTCTCTCTTCAATTTCACCTGCAGAGAGTGTGCCAGCAGCTGTGAGGAGCAAAGCTGCCTGCCAGTGTTAAACCACAATGGTGCTTCACAAAGATGATCTAATAAATATGTTAATAAATATCTAGAGTTATCAAGTATAAAATGTTGAAGATAGATCTATATCTTAAGCCTTCTGCAGCTCAAATTTCTGATTCAGCATGTAAATTCTATTAACTGATATCTATACATTGTCTTAAAAGGGAAATGCTACATTCAGAAAGAAGAAAAAATAAATTACTCTTTTAGAAACAGTCTTCCCAACCTTTTAGGAAATAATTTATTTGCAAAACATAGAGTGGACCTAGTTTTGATCTCAGCTTGACAAATGTTAACACCCATTTCTAATTTGCAAGAAAGATATTCTTACCTCTTACCACAATACTTTAGGTAAGGATAGGTCAAATGCACTCAAAATCATTTCTGTTAAAGCTGTGTGTCTGCACAGAAAGAACAATTCAAGATCCACTCTTTCAATAAGAAAGAACTTGAACTACTTAGTCTCCATAAATATAACAGGGAAATATTCAGTTTGATTCTTGGAACTAGAAGTATTTTTATGTTTTATCCAGTATCATTGTTGTGGTTTGAGCTGGCAGGCCTTAAAACACTACACAGCCTTTCACTCACACCCATACCCCCCCCTCCCAGCTGGGATGGGGGAGAAGAATCAAGAAAAAAAAGGTAGAACTTGTAAATTGAGATAAAACTATTTACAAAGACAGAAACTTGAGCTGCCAGGCTCAAAGACTTATCATAAGCATCACAAAGTTCAGTTGGAGGCCAGTCACCAGCAGTGAGCCCCTGGGGTTAATACTGTATCAAAACTGTTTAACAGCTTCATTTATGACCTGGATGATTGGACAGAGTGCACTGTCAGCAAGTTTGCAGACTACACAGAAGTGAGAGGAGTTACTGACAAACCAAATAATTGTTCAGCCTTTCGGGGGACATCAACAGGCTGGAGAAATGGGCAGATAGTAATAAAGTGAAGTTCAAAAAATAGAAACACATTATTTTGCATCTGGCCAGAAATAATGCCTTGCACATATCCTGCTACGCGCTAAGTTGACCTGGAGCCACCTACGTGTTCTCGAGGCCAAAGAAGGCCAGTAGCCTTCTGGGCTGCTTTAGTGGAAGCATTGGCAGCAGCTCAAGTGAGCTCATCTTCCTCTGTGCTCAGCACTGCTGAGACAGTGGAGTGCTGAGTCCAGTTCAGTGCTCTCTACAGGAGAGATATGGATATACTGGAGGGAGCAAACGAAGGGCCAGAAAAATCTCTGACATAGTAGGAGAGGTTGAGAAAGATGGGGTTTTTCAGACTGAGGAAGAGAAGACTGAGAGGGATCTTAAGAATGAGAATAAAAACATGATAGTTGGAAATAAAGAACAGGGAGTCAGACTCTTTTGAGTGGTGCAAAGTCAAAAAAAAAAATGGGTATAAACAGGAAATTCCATTAAAATATGAGGAAAAAAACCCACATTTTTACTGTTAAGGCAATAAAATACCAGGACACTTTGCCCAGTGAAGTTGTGTAGTCTCCAGCCTTGGAGATATTCAAAACCCAGCTGGACTCAGCTATAAGCCACTTGCTCTACTTAATCCTGCTTTGAGGAAGAATGTTGAACTTGATCTCCAGTGGTGTCTTCCAACCTCAAAGATTATGTGATTTTGTGCATAAAAAACATTCTGACAATAGTTGTAACATCAGTTAATCCATTAAACAATTTAAGTAAAAATTTCAGCAATTATTTATAAGCAGGCAACTATCTATAAGCAAGTTGATGACCTGAAACTTTTCCCTCACAAAATTTAATCTTGCAAATGCTTTATTTTCCATACAATTTTTCCAACAGTGAACTGTAATTGAGAGTACCCATTTCAATCACTAGACATCAAATCATATAAAATACTAATTCCTCATCAAGTTCAAATCTGGCACCTCCTGACCATATTCTAATAACTGAAGAAATATAATGAATGAACAACAAAACTCAGAGTGTAAAGATTACCTTTTTCATTATAAAAAAAAAATGACAGTGTGTCTCTATCTCCAAAGCTATGCTTTTATCACATTGTTTAAATGTGATATGCCATAAACTAAATGGTTAAATGAATTTTTACAGTCATAAAGCACTGTAATGCAGATTATAATATATATAAAACATAATGTAACCTAAGTATATTTTGATGGTCTGTTCTTGTACAGCAGAAATTGTTAGCACATATAATGGCTTGATATTTTCTGTTTTCTGCTCATAATAGAAACTTGTTTAATGTGGCATGACAGCTGAGCTTTCCTGCTATGTATGTATTTTGAAGAATGAGATATGCTGTTGTTCCTTTGCCCCTCACTTTGAATTGGTCCCAAATTCAACCTCTCTTCGGTAATAAGAGCTAATGAATATGATGGTACGCTTTCAGTTTTCCAAGCAGCTGTCTGGTTCTCTTAAAATATCCCAAAAGCATTTACCACTTCCAGATCTTGCATCATTTCCTCTATTCCTGGCAGGACATTCCTTAAAACTTAGCCCCTAAACGTTTCTTGGTGTTTTTCATTCACTCTTTGGCATGTGAAGACCTTAATTACATCCCTATGAACTTCTGGCACAGATCCAGATGCTGAGAAAAGAAACAGCAGCAAATTTACTTAAAAAAACACCTCTAATACAGAAGTAGCAGTATGGAAAGCAATAACTGGCTTTCACCTAGTAATTCTTCATTGGGCAACCATAGTGAGATTAATTCAGTTCACAGTTATAGCATTGTAGCTCAAATGAGAACTGACTTTAGTCTAATAATATTTGAATAAAAGATAAGGTGTTTACAGTCATTCCAGTTTATGCATATGATAATAAATTAATAATTATCTAAATAATATAATCATGAACTTAAAATACCTTGTGCTTAAAATATGTCTAATAATACGTGCATTTTGCTCATATATGTAAACAAATTAATTTAGGCACTTCTATGTGCATATGTATAGAAATAAAAAAGAGCTTGTTGAACGGCTATAAACTGAAAGAGGGTAGATTTATACTAGATAGAAGGAGGAAATTCTTCCCTGTGAGGGTGATGAGACACTGGAACAGGTTGCCCAGAGAAGTTATGGATGCCCCCTTCCTGGAAGTGTTCAAGGCCAGGCTGGATGGGGCTTTGGGCAACCTGGTCTAGTGGGAGGTGTCCTTGCCCATAGCTAGGGGATTGGAGCAAGATGATCTCTCAGGTCCCTTCCAACCTGAACCATTCTATGATGATTCTATGATATCCCAGTTTATAAGTAAAAATATATTAGTTGTGCACAAGGCACCCTGTTCAGACTTAATTTATGTCAGCATCCCCAAAAATGGAAGGCTTAAGGAAAATGTGAAAACATGGCTCATTTTCTTGGCTCTGTGAAGCTGGGCTCACTTGGAAGGATCTTAATGCTGCAGAGCAGCCACTTGTCAGCAACATAACATATCAACGTGGTAACATTTAGTGCCAGCTCCTGTCCTGGACTTTCACTAGAAACGATCAGCAAGGCCACAATACCAATTGCCTGGCTCTGACTCAGTCAATACATCTTGCAGATATTTATCAGGTAAGCGTCAATGTTTGTTGCCACAGGAAGAACACAGTTACACAGAATTTAGCAGTACAGAAATTAGCAATTATCTCTACTAAATGTGCATTTCTAAAATCTACCTGACACCTTGACCTCAATTTCTGTCCAGAGAATTGTGGCCGCTGCCATTTGACTCTAGACAGAGATTTCTGGAAGTTCTTGCAGCTCATCATAAGTTAAAAATGAACTTACAGAACAAGCGGGAAGAATTTTGGAGGCCCCACATAGTCTCCAGCCCAAATTCACCAGACAAAAAGCGATGAATATATGATCTTGAAATAAACAATGAGTTATATAGCCTGAACCTAGATCAATGATAAGATTAAGGAAACAAGTGGTTCTGAAGAACACAAAAAACATGGTGGAATGGAAAGTGAATATCCCCTCTTTGCGGCACACACAAGGAAGTCCCTATCTGGAAAGAAGAAATTAGGTCTGCATAGCATGCAGGATTTTTCCAAAAAGTAAGCAATGAGGTAGGGAAAGGAGAGAAGAAAATATAAAAGTAAGTTCCAGCCTGACTGCAGCAAAGATCAGTATCTGTACTCCCCTACAGCAACACATAAATCTGGTCAAATGTCACTCAGCCACAGCTTTCCTTCTTTCTGGCAGACATGAAGTATCTGATATATCCTGTATTTGCTGATAACAAACACAAATCTAGTGACAAAACATCACCTTTCTTTATTGCAGCAAGACAAGCTGTAACAACTATCAATTCACCTTACGTGAAATACAGAAAGTAAGGATATTAAAACTGAAAGGAGGAAACAACCTTGTGAAACACAACAGGAAGATGTGGATATTTTGAATCATGCATTTTTAAGAAAATAAGTAACAGAGAGAGGACTTTTCTGATGACAGCTGTGATTTGTGGATTGTCTGTGATAATAAACATATATAAAAATCAGTTTCCATAACATTATTATTATTTTTCATCTATTGATTTGTGTTGTGTAGGAAGCATTAGAGGTACAAAAATAAGAATCAAGCCACCATACTGTAACATCTTGTTTCTCAAGTGTGTTACTATGGCAGAAATTAAATTTCAGGCTAGGATTTGTGAGAAACATCTTTTTATATACATACATACATGTATGATAACATATAATAAATATTATATATATATATAAAACATACTCAGGATCTGATACAATGCATATATCCAGACTTACCAATAATGTCAAAAGCAGAGATGTATGTATGTATGTAATTCTTCTTTATTAAAATATGCAGACCTAATATATCCGGAAAGGATTTGAGTTTTCAAGGAAATATTTGAAAAATAATCAAAACAGTTTTGGTGTCTGACTTCCATGAAGATGTCTACAGCTGTTACCTCTAATATTAATTGTATGAATGTTACATATTATGCATTTTCACATAACTATATGAAAAGTTGACCTAGATAAAAATCACACATGAATTGGTATAAGCACCTGTACAGTGTAAATAATGGCATTTGTCAGAGTAATAATTAAATCCATTCACATATCTAGTCCTTATTCATCTCCTTTTTTGCACTTGTATTCATCCAGTACGATAGATTTGAAAACAAATATTTTCTTTGCATAATAGAATACAAATTAGTAGAAAGTGAAACATCACTGTTGAATGAAAAGCATAGTGCCATGTAGTATGCTACCTTCTTAGATTTCTTTCACGTCACAGAATCACACAGAATCACCGAATTGCAGGGGTTGGAAGGAATGTCTAGAGATCATCGTGTCCAACCCCCCTGCCAGAGAAGGTTCCCTAGAGGAGGTTGCACAGGTAGCCATCCAGATGGCTCTTGAATATCTCCAGGGAAGGAGACTCCACAACCTCCCTGGGCAGTCTATTCCAGTGCTTTGTCACCGTCACCATAAATAAGTTCTTATACAAATTTGTGCCCAACTTCCCATGTTCCAGTTTGTGGCCATTTCCCCTTGTCATATCACTACACACCATAGAAAAGAGTCTGACCTCATCCCTTTGCCTCCCGCACTTTAGATATTTGTGGACATTGATACAATCCCCTCTCAGTTAGGCTGAACTGACCCAGATTACCTAACCTTTCCTCATAAGGGAGATGCTCCAGGCCCTTCATCATCTTTGTGGCCCTCTGCTGGACTCTCTCCAGGACTTCCCTGTCTTTTTTGTACTGGGAAGCCCAGAACTGGGTACAGTACTTCAGGTGAGGCCTGACCAGGGAAGAGTAGAGGGGGAGGATCACCTCCCTTGACCTGATGGACACGCTCTTTTTAATGCACCCCAGGATACCATTGGCCATGTCACTGAATATTGTGTGAATAACATGCAAAAAATCTAATTCATACCACAGCGTATTAAGAACAATCTGTAATCATTCAAATACAGAAAAAACTATATTATGTTTTAGCACTGCTATAAAATTTAATATATTACATAGACAGCTTCAAGCAGTGGGCCAAGGAGAACCTCATGAGGTTCAACAAAGCCAAGTGCGAGGTCTTGCACCGGCAACCCCTGCTATCAATACAAGCTGGGGGATGAAAGAATAGAGCATAGCCCTGCTGAAAAGGACATGGGGGTTCTGGTAGATGGCAAGCTGGACATGAACCAGCAATGTGTCCTCGCAGCCCCACAAAGCCAACTGAATCCTGGGCTGCATCAAAAGAAACATGGCCAGCAGGTCGAGGGAGGTGATCCTACCCCTCTACTCTGCGCTGGTGAGACCTCATCTGGAATACTGCATCCAGATGTGGAGTACTCAGCATAGGAGAGACATGGACCTGTTGGAGCGCGTCCAGAGAAGGGCCACAAAAATGATCCAGGGGATGCAACACCTCTCCGATGAGGACAGGCTGAGAGAGCTGGGGCTGTTCAGCCTGGAGAAAAGAAGGCTCCAAGGTGACCTGATAGCTGCCTTTCAGTATCTAAAGGGGAGCTAAAAGAAAGAAGAGAACAGACTCCTTATCAGGGTCTGCGGTGATAGGACAAGGGGAAATGGTTTCAAACCAAAAGAGGAGAGATTTAGGTTGAATTTAAGGAAAAAGTTTTCTACAGTGAGGGTGGTGATGCACTGGAACAGGTTGCCCAGAGAGGTGGTGGAAGCCCCGTCCCTGGAGACATTCAAGGTCAGGCTGGACCAAGCTCTGAGCAACCTGATCTAGCTGTGGATGTCCCTGCACATTGCAGGGGAGTTGGACTAGATGACTTTTAAAGGTCCCTTCCAATTCTAAATATTCTGTGATTCTATATTACAGAGGATGATGTACCAAATAAATACCTCTATACTTCTGAAAAGCAAATTAAGCATTTTAAGACACTTATAAAAATATTTTCTGAAATTCAATTCCACATTTAATTATGCCCAACTGCAGCTGGACTGTGAATATCTGACCCACCGTTTTTTTTTTTTTTTTTGATATCTGCATGACAGAAATGCTTCTACCTTTGTTATTATCTAAAGTCATCATAATGTAATAAGAAAAATAAAAGTATTTTAGGGCTTATATGATTTGTCTTAAGTCTTTACCTTAAAATATTATTTTTTTTTACATTCCAGACATCTAAAATTATTTCAGACAAATGTCAATTCATCCTTGCCTTCATAATTTCAAATCTATGCTTTTGTTTGCACTTACGTGATCCTATGCTATGAAGAGAGTTGAGGTTAATTACTTTGTGTCTTGCTCCCTTTAGTACTCACACAAGCTCAAGTGGTTAGCTGGAACAAACCGGATATCTAAGGACACCATAAACTAGAACTAGTCCGTTGCTGAAGCTGTTAGGAAATTATAAAGGGTTTTCCTAAAAATGAGATTAAAATTATGTGACTAAGATTTCATTAAGAAGGTATCTATTTCCAATCTAATTTACCACTGTTCAATCTCATCATGTTAGATTTTTCACTTTGAGAAATCATCAACTGTCATAATTTCAGCTGTAAGTCTAGTAGTCAACATGCTTCTGAAATCAAATCAAAAGAATAGATTAAAAAAAGAAAATTTTAATCCCTATTAAAAGAGCCCAGATAAACACAACACCTGACTAAAACCAATGAATTATGATCATCTTTTTGTGAGAAGTTTAATGGATAGGACGTGTTCTGAGAATGGGAGGGGACTTGTCCAGAAATTGAAATTCATTTGAGGATTCAGGTTGTAGATGCTGAGAGAGGGAGGGGTTAATAGTGGCAGGGAACTACAGGAGTGGAGCTGCTCCATGAAGAAGCGTAAGTGTGAATCCAGCATATGCCAAACTGTCACCATGCAGTAATGTTTGTAGAGGGCAACACTGGTGATACCTAAAGGGTCCATCATCAGGATCCAGACAAGGCAAAATTAGTCAGGTCTGATATTCACGCAGGGCGTCCTGCCCACAGGCAAGGACAGGCACAGAAGCAAGACTGCCCATGTTGAATATCCAAAGCTTACCCAGAAAACAGGACTTGAGACGAGACTACCTGCAAGGTAAATCCCAAGGTCCATTCTGGAAATAGTGCTGGAGGCAAGGTGGCTTGCAATGCAGGTATGGATCCCCTAGGGAATACAAGTACATTGGTTTTATATGGCCAGGTTTAGGGAGTGGGGCCTGCAGGGGAGGCCTCTCTGAAGAGTCCTGAAGCCGTCACATGTTGAATAGAACTAGTTCCAGCTGGATCTAAAAGGGACCTGCTGCTAGCCAATGCTGAGAAAATGAGTTACACTGGTTGCACCTCTGCAATTACATATTTAAGAAAGGGTAAAAAATGCTGTACAGCAGCTGAAGGAAGGAGGAAATATGAGAAGTACATGTCTGAAGACAACAATGTCCATGAAGAAGGAAGGAGAGGGAGGATGTGCTGCAGGTTCTGAAGCAGAGATTGTCCTGCAGTTCATGGAGAGGACCATGGTGAAGAAGGTGGTCCACCTGCAGCTCATAGAGGGCCACACTGGGGCAATCAACACTGCAGCCCATGCAGGACTCCATGTCATATCAAGGTGAATATGCCCTAAAGAAAGCTGCAGCTCATGGTGAGACTACAAAGAAGGCTTCTGGCAGGAAATGCAGCCTGTGGAGAGGAGCCCATTCTGGAGCAGGTGGTCTGGCAAGAACTGTGTTCCCTAAGGAACTCACAGTGGAGCAGTCAATTCCTGAAGACCTGCAGCCTATGGGAAGGACCCATGTTGCATCAGTTTATGAAGGGCTGTATCCCATAGGAGAGATGTTGGACCAGGTGAAGAGTATGAGGAAAAAGCAGCAGAGGTGAAGAGTTATGACCTGTATACAACATTCACTCTGTATCCCTTTGTGCTGCTTAAGGGTGGGAGGAGATAGAGGAATTGAAATTGAGCTTGGGGCTGGGGTGGAAGATGTTTTTAGCTTTAGTTTAGTTCTCAGTATCCTAATTGTTACTAATTGGCAATAAATTAAATTAATCTTCCTCAACACAAGTATGTTTTGTCTGTGATGGTAACTGGTGAGCAATTTCCCTGTTCATATCTCACACCAGAAGCCTCTTCATTGTATTTTCTCCCCCTCCTGCCAAGGAAGTGAGAGAGCTGCTTGGTAGGCACTTGGCAGCCAGCCAAGGTCAACGAATCACAGGAAGTCAGAGCAGCAGAAAACAGAAGCACAGCGCACCTAAAACATAGTTCAGTCCAGATCTGAGGGCCTGATCCTCATCTTAAAAGGCACTCCTGGGCCCACAAGTAGGAGAGCAGGGGGTAGGGGACCCAGGTGAAGCTTATCAGGACAGATAAAGTCTATTAATGCTCTAACAGTCCTGACAAACAATATAAAAACATGTATTAGGTTCCAGGGAATAAAAATTGAAATCCTAACTCAGGTTTTTCTCAGAAGACATAGGTAGTAAAATGTTCCTCTTTTATTCAAATCCTTAGAGCAAAAATGTATATAAAACAATTTAATTTATAACTTGTTTCTACTTGAGTTATCTTAAAGTTCTGTTTCCCCGCCTAGTAAGGAATGCTCTGTTCACCAAGGTATGGACAGCTTTGAAGGAGCTTTGGATAGTGCAAAGATGTGAACGCTATTTATTTTTCTGAGATTGTTCTGTATAATTTACTTAGAGTTTTTGCAGCATACAGACATATTTATGAATGCATGACCTAACAACTAGCATTGATCATTCTTCTACTTTTCCCCTCTAGTCCAGTCAAACTGTAATTATCCATGCAAATAGACTAGAATGAATATTTTCCAGCATATGATTATAGTTATTTTCATTGCAAAAATTTCCAAGAGCATTTTTAGTGTGTGTTGGAAGAAAAGAAACAAGAGTCTAAATGTACATTAAGTGCACTTTAAAAATTCAGATGAACATTCATAGAGTGCTTTGCAAGGGAATTTCTAGAGAAGCTGATCTCAAAACATACTGAAGTCAATAGAGCAATCTACAGTTGTGTTTCAGATCAGGTCCTACATTCTTTATTTGTTCACAAGGCATTGTTTTCCTTACAGATAAGAAGTTACAGAGCAAACAAAGCTAGATACACAGCAGTCTTTTGTTCACAAACAAGGCTTACATTAACAAATGCTATCAGCAAGCAGAATCCACAAGCTGAATTTGGGAGAGAGAACAGCCAACGCTATGAAACAGTATAACAAGCCAAGAAATATTTTATCTTTTTATCCTTCTATTCTATTAAAATATGCAAATGAAGTGTCAAGAGTCCTGAAAATACTTATGCTTAATTGCATGAATATGCACTCTTGCATGGAAAAGTGTCATATGCATTTTCTGCAGCTGTCCATCTTAAAAAAAAAAAAAAGAAAAAAAATGACACTATACTCTTAAAATCTCAAACAGAGATATATGTTTGAATTCTGAGCTGAGATCATTAGCTGAAATCTTTTCTTCCTCTTTAATTTCCAAGCCTTAATTATAGTGCACATTCCAAGGAAAATATTCAGAATCTGGCACTGTCCCTTAAATTCATCAACATGACGCACAATCTGTGTTTCTGTGTCCCATCCTGATTCTTAAACTGAAGACTACATTGGAGAGAAGTTTCTACTAGTATCCCAGGGATTTAACCGAAGTGTACATGTTGATTTTGCTTTGTACTCACACCCAACATAGCTTGTGATGTCTATAAGGATCCCAAGAATGAAACATAGCTGTTCCGGTAAGATTTATTCTTTCTTTTTCTGAGACACTTATCCATTATTTTCCTTTATTTTTATTTTTGCTGACAAAGATCACTTGCAGCCCGGAAAGCCAATTGTATCCTGAGTGATTCTCCCCCTCTACTTCACTCTTCTGAAACCCTCGGAGGACTGTAGGCCACCATCTCTGAGACCCCAGCAAAAGAAAGACATGGACCTGTTAGAGAAGGTCCAGAGGGGGGACACAAAAATGATCAGGGCTGGAGCACCTCTCTTATGAAGATGGCCTGAGAGAGTTAGGGTTGTTCAACCTAAAGTAGTGAAGGCTCTACAGAGACCTTATAGCAGCTTTCCAGTATTTAAAGGGGGCCTACAAGAAAGATGGGGAGAGACTCTTTATCAGAAAATGTATCAATAGGATGAGGGCTAATGGTTTTAAACTAAGAGGGTTTAGGTTAGACACTAGGAAGAAATTATTTCCTCAGAAGGTGGTGAGGCACTGGAACAGGTTGCGCAGAGAAGTTGTGGTTGCACCATCCCTAGATATGTTCAAGGCCAGGCTGGATGGGGCCCTGGGAAACCTGACCTGGATGTTATCCGTGCCAGTGTTAGAGAGGTTGGAACTACATAATTTTTAAGATCCATTCACAAATCATTCTATGATTCCATGATTCTTTAGACAAATTGTTATGCCTATGTATCTTTCTTTGGATTCAAGATACCTGATACTGATAGAAATCTGTATTTCTGGCTCTAATGCTCACTATGTAGGTCACTCCAATGATAATACCACCCTTTTATTTCCATGGAAACTACAATAGATGCAAACAGCACAGTAGCATTATCTGATAAAGCACATTATCACTTATAAAATACTAGCTTTCAACGTAGTCACCACCATTAGCTGATTTGCGCAGATGAGCTAACTGAGATGCACAGTATGACAGCTGTGCATGGCCATCTAGTATGTGGCTCATATTTCACTTCACTTCCACCACTGCCAAAATGCACCACTCACTGCCTCACTGTGCTAAAATCCACTGTTTGGCCTCCATAAATGATCAGCAAGTGTCAATGAATGACAATGGATGCAATTCTTTATACGTGAAGGAGTTCAGTTCCACACCTTTGCTTCATACACACTTTCATGTCAGATGCCATTTTGTCAGACTTCCCCTCTGCTGCCATCTGTCACAAGGCAACAAAATGAAACTGGATATTGGTGGGAAGGTTCAACCTCTACTGCCATGCTGCCAACGTCTGCCTCTGACATCATGGGCCAACATAATATAATAGGAGGCATTACTTTCAGAGCAGCACTCTTATAAAGAACATAGGGAAATACCTATAAAGTATCTTTGAAAAACAAGTTAAAAGGAAAAGAAATGCATTTGTTTGGGGAGAACTGCAGATGTGGTGTATAATAGGACTGACTGAAAAAGAGCTTCTCCAGTTTACATGTGACATGGAATTAGCCCAATATTTTCTGTAACAAGTGTGAGTTTTCTTTCTGTAGTACTTCATGATTCCTATTTTATACAGCCCGGGATTAACTTTCCTATGAGTATAATCACCTAACAACACATGCTTCATGGCCTAGAGCAAAAACAGAAAGAACTTTTCCACAATCAATTTTATATAATAATTATTCATGCTGTTTCAACCAATAGAGGCACGTATAGCACCATCTAGAGGTACATATAGCACCATCTTGAGATATAAAGGTATTTTTTTTTTAAATGAAGCACTAACACTGTCAAATAGCAAACATACAGGATTACTTTGCAATTTAGAATTAGCATTCAAACCATACATTCAAATGATAGGCTATAAGAAAATCACACATTCCTAACTGAAAATAAATACTTTAATGTTGATTCTCTGCATGACTTTTCCAGAAATGCACTGATGGAGCACCTTCTGAGCATAATTTGCATTCTATGGCAAATTAGGGCTGATCCGAAAGTAATGCGTCCTATTTATTATGCTGATTATTTTCACCCATGATGTCAGAGGCAGATGTTGGTGGTCTGGCAGTAGAGTGGTATGGCTGAACCCTCCCACCAGTGTTGTTACACTTTTTTGCTGTACAACAGATGGCAGCAGAGGGGCAGTCTGACAAAATGGCATCTGACATAGAAGTGTTTCTGAAGCAAAAGTGTGGAACTGAATTCCTCCATGCAGAAAAAATGACACCCATTGACATTCATTGACACTTGCTGAATGTTTATGGAGACCAACAATGTGAGCACAGTGAGGTGGTGGGTGGTGTATTTTGGCAGAGGTGACAACGACAGTGGGTCACCTCCTCAGCTGCAGGTTTTTATGAGCGTGGCACACAGCTCTTGTTCATCACTGGCAAAAATGCATAGCTAATAGTGGTGACTATGTTGAAAAATAGTGTTTTCTAGCTGAGAATGTGCTCTATCAAATAGTGTTATGCTTTTTGTATCTGTTGTAGTTTCCACGGAAATAAATAGGAGGCATCACTTTCAGAACAACCTACTTATTAAGATAATGGCCAGATTATGCAGTATTTATTGATACTCTTAAAAACTCTCCAGGTTGAATAGAAATATTGAATAATCCTTAAATAATATGTCAGATAAACACAGAAATTCAAGCTGGGAAGAATTATTGTGTAGTGTTATTTCATTGAAGAAATTACCAATTTACACCAAGATCTATAGACATGGACTCAGGCAGTGACATGAAAAGTATTCCTGGAATATTTCAGTGGCTCCATTATTCTAAAAAAAAAAAAAAA
>WBMW01002265.1:117311-182714 GCA_013396635.1 Penelope pileata
AAAGACAGTTGAAGACCAGCTAGCTTACATGACAAGTATGTTTCCCAGTCCACTAATTCTTTTCAATGAAGGAATGAATTGCTTCTTTAAAACTGTCTATACCTACCTTACAGTAATAGTAGTTTTTCTTCTGTTTTTTTCTTCTGTTTCTTCTGTTTTTTTCCTTTGTCTTTTATTATTACCGTCAATGGATGACAGAAAAGGCAAAGATGACAGCATGGATTTTTAAGACTGAATTAATACTTCAGTGAAGAAGTGAGCCCAAGTAAACAGTCTGCTGATTTATTTTCCTCCTTTTAACTGCTAATATTCTTAAATGATAAGCTGCTCCTCCAGCCAGGACATGTCAGAACAACTCTCCATCTTATATAAAATTAGCCATCCCATCAAAAAAGACCAAAAGCACATAAAACTGTAAAATTTTGCCTTTGGGCTAACATGATATTTAAAATCCCAATACTGTGCCAAGATGTTTTTAACTGAGTTAAATGAGAAAGCAAATCTAATACAAATACATATTGTTAAAGTATAATAGTCTCCAAGTCCTTTCATACTAGTACACAAATAAAACAAAATGTGAAGAAACCAGTGAAATTACAACTGTAAAATGTGCATACTGAAAGTAATGTTAGACCCTAAGTATTTAAAAGAAGAAAATCTATATTAGAATTTGAATAATAATACAGCCTTTCAAAATGATTCTATATATTGTAATATCGATAAGATTAATGACCACATTTCTCCAAGTCTACAGCTGTGTCCTGTAAGCAACAGATTTAAAAAAAAAAAATAAAAAAAAAATAGAAAAGCAAAAAAGAGATAGATCAAGTTTATATGAAGGTCAGATGCAGATTACTGATGTTTTAAAATTAAAACTAAATTCTCTGGTCTTAGCTAAGGTCATTCAGGGCATACCTCTGAGGGAAAAAAAAAAGAGAAAAAAAAAAACAGTAAAACCAATCTGATGGAGACCAAAAGAGTGAATGTTACAATGTTACAGGCAGGGTGTTGGTTATTCACAGTTTTTTCTCTTAGGAAAAAAAGCACAACAACGAGTGATTCACATACTCTTTTAAGCTGGGTAGGATGAATAATCTTCTAGAAGTGTCAGTTCGTTCCTCTGCTTTATACCTCCTTTGCTCTATCAGGGAATCTATCACGTATTTATATTACATTCCTCCCTTTTAGATGACAGAGGTAGAGGTCAAGACAATTGGTCATATTACCAGACTTATTATTTTTCATAATTGTTTTACCTTTTTTAATAGAGTCACTAAAATATGAAATTGTATTTGATTATCCTCCACTATATTTAATGAAAATTGTCTGGTATATGCCTTCAGGAAAAATACAGAATCCTGTGGGGATGATGAGGTAGGGGGAGGAAGTGGGAAATGTTTGCTGGTGTCCCGAAACACAAAATAAGGTGGAAAGTTTACTGTGTACATATCACAGAATCACAGAACTGCAGGGGTTGGAAGGGACCTCGAGGGATCATATATCTAAAAGATAACAAAATTTACATATACATATTACTGAAATGATGACATGCATAGGAAAAACACCTTTAACTTTGATTCTAAGATGAATTTTAAATAGACAGAAAAAGAAGTGGTCTTGGAATAGTCCCATTTCTTTTTAAAAAATACCGGCTAAGCCACAGTGAAATATGAATTATGTCTTTCCTGCTCTGTGGTTTGATCATATGCAGTAAACATTAATAAATCTAAAAGGTGCAGATTTTTTTTCTTCTTTTCAAAAATCTGCCTTGTGATTTTCAACAATCAAATCAACAAAGAATATAAATAAAAGTTGTTCTTTGACCTCCCTTTGGAGCACAGAAGTGTTATGTACAGAATATATCAGTATGCAGCTACAGCAGGCCTCATTAGTTTACCATCTGCCATGGCAGATAGATGCTAAAATGTTGTTATTGCAAGGTTCATTGAGCAGTAAAATTATAATATTTTAAAAAAAATGTATTTTAAGTAAAAATCCCTTGAAAGAAAACAGCTGCCAAATGATGACTAAGGCTGTGATTCAATTACAAATAAAAGACACGAAGCAAATAGAAGAAAATTTAAAATTAGTTATATTAGCCTTAGTTTCTAGCTCTTGTAAAAACGCTATGTGTACATAGAGATAAATGAGGTAACCTTTTCAATAAGGCAAAATTTTCTATAAGGCAATATTGAAATAGCACAAAAGATAGTATACTTTATCCTAGTTATTTCTAGCACATCTTCAATGGCAGCAAGGTAAACAATTGGAACTGTCAGAAAAGTGGTTGTATTTCATTAAATATACTTTCCTGAGCTACGTCTATTTATCATGAACTCCTGGAATTTTGTATACGAAGAAAGGAAAACTAATAACTGAAAGAAGTCTTTCTAGTTTGGACTGTCATGTTTAAAACGGTAATGGTAGGCTTGGAAAACTATTTTTATTTTAGAAAATGTATCAATTGAGCCTTCTGCCTGTACATATAAAAATATAAATCACACTCTTTTCACTGAAAGACTATCATTATTCATATGTAAATCATTCATACCCTATGACATTGTCTTATCTTATAAACGGAAAGTTTTCTTTCCTCTACATGGAATTTCCAGCTGTATAATTTTGTCAGAAAGTGATGAATGACATACTGTGATCACAGATATTTATAATTGTAGACACATGTACATCAAATTATCTCAGACAATCTATCATTAGCCCAGATTTGGATAATTCTGAGGCATTTTAGAAGTAGGTTAAAGAGGGAACATCTAATGCTTATGAGAAACCTACCTGGACAACATTCCTAAAAGAATATCCAAGGGAGAAGGGAGACAAATTTTTCCTGTGTCATAGACTCATAGAATGGCCTGGGTTGGAAGGGACCCCAAGGATCATCACATTCCAAATCCCCTGCCAGAGGTAGGGCCACCAACCTCCACATTAAGTACTAGATCACGTTACCCATGACCCCATCTAACCTGGCTTTGAACACGTCCAGGGTCGAGGTATCCACAACCTCTCTGGGCAGCCTGTTCCAGCAACTCACCACTCTCTCAGCAAAGAACTTCCCCCTGACATCCAATCTAAACCTCCCCTCCTTTGGCTTAAAACCATTTCCCCTTGTCCTATCACTGTCTATCCTTGTGAAAAGTTGGTTTCCATCCTGTTTATAATCTCCTTTTAAATACTGGAAGGCTGCAATGAGGTCNCTGGGATTACTCCAACCCAAGTGCAAGACCTTGCACTTCACTGTGTTGAACCTCATTAGGTTCACACAGGTCCAACTTTTGAGTTTGTCAAGGTCTCTCTGGATGGCATCCCTTCCTTCTAACATATCAACTGCACCACTCAGCTTGGTGTCGTCAGCAAACTTGCTGAGGGTGCACTCAATCCCATCATCGATGTCATTGATGAAGATATTGAAGAGAACCTGTCCCAAGACAGACCCCTGCAGGACACTGCTCATTATCAGCCTCCACATGGACATAGAGCCATTCACCACAAGCCTCTGGCTGCAACCTTCCAACCGATTTCTTATCCACCAAATAGTCCAACCTTCAAATCCATCTCTCTCTAATTTAGAGATAAGGATGTGGTGAAGGACCACGTCAAAGGCCTTGCACGAGTCCAGGTAGATGACATTGGTTGCCTTCCCTTTGTTCACTGATGCCATCACTCCATCATAGAAGGCCACCAGATTGCTCAGGCATGACTTTCCCTTGGTGAAGTCATGCTGGCTGTCTTGGATCACCCACTCATCCCTCATATGCCTTAGCATGTCTCCTAGGAGAATCTGTTCCATGATCTTCGTAGGCACAGATGTGAGGCTCACCGGCCTGTAGTTCCCTGGGTCCTCCTTCCTCCCTTTCTTATAAATGGGAGTTATATTTCCCTCTTTGCAGTCACCAGGGACATTGCCTGACAGCCGCAACTTTTCAAATATGATGGAGAGTGTCTCAGCAACCACATCAGCCAGCTCCTTCAGGGCCCTGGAGTGCATGTCATCTGGCCCCATAGATTTGCAGACATTCAATCTCATGAGGCAGTCTCAGACTTTCTCTGCCCTTACAGTGGGGGGGATTTACTCCTCCTGTTCCCACCTAGAGGTTCAGGGATGTGAGGTTCAGGGATGTGAGAAACACGAGATTCCTGGCTGCCAGTGAAGACTGAGGCAAAGAACTTGAGTACCTCAGCCTTTTCCATGTCTGCTGTAGCCAGTTCTCCTTTCTCATTTACCAAAGAAGGTACACTCTCTTTGTCCTATCTCTTCTGGCCAATGTACCTATAGAATCCCTTCTTGTTGTTTTTAACATCCCTTGCCAAGTTAAGTTCCACCTGCACCTTGGCTTTCCTAATCCCCTCTCTGCAAGTCTGGGAAACATCCTTGTATTATCCCCAGGTGACATGCCCTTGGTTCCACAGCTGGTACAATCCCTTCTTTTCCCTCGGTTGGATCAGCAGGTCCTTGCCAAGCCACGCCAGTTTCCTGCCCCTCCTGCCCACTTTCTTATTCAGAGGGACAGAGAGCTCTTGCGCTCTCAGAAAGGCATCCTTAAAGAGTAGCCAGCTTTCCTCCACTCCTTTGACTCTAAGGACAGCTTCCTAGGAAATCTTGCTCAACAATTCCTTGAACAGCCTGAAGTTCGCTCTCCCAAAGTTCAGGATCCTGATCCCACTCTTTGCCAGGCTCATGTTCCTTGAGATCATGAACTCAACCAGGGCATGATCACTGCAGCCCAGGCTGCCTCCAGTCTTAATGCCTTTAATGACTTCTTCCACATTGGTGAGCACTAGGGCCAGCAGCACATCACCTCTTGTCAATCTGTCTAATACCTGAACCAGAAAGTTCAGGTATTGGATCTGAACTTATATCCATGGACTCCAGGAGTCTCCTGGATTTCTTGCAGCTTGCCATATGGTTTTCCCAGCAGATATCCGGGTGATTGAAATCCCCCATCAGGATGAGTGCATGTGAGCGTGACACCTCCTGCAGCTGAAGGAAGAAGGCCTCATCAACAGGCTCCCCTTGATCAGGCAGCCTGTAGTAGACCCCTATCACCAGCTGTCCCTTATTAGTCCCATCCCTAATTCTGACCCACAAGCTCTCAACCTGCTACTGACCTTTTCTCGGAGGGAGCTCCTCACAGGCTATCCACTCTAACATAGCGGGCAACGCCCTCACCCTTCCTACCTAGCCTATCCCTTCTAAAAAGGTGATGCCCCTCTACAGTGGTATTCCAGCTATGGGAGTCATCCCAGTGTGTTTCCATGATAGCAACCAGATAATAATCATGGTTTCCAACTCCTGCTTATTACCCATGCTGTGTGCATGGGTATGAAGGCACTTCAGCTGGTCTTTCTGACTCATCAGCTTTGTAGAGGAACCCTCTCTCAAACCTCCAGGAGTAATCTGCAGTTTTCCCCCACTGCTTCGTAGAGGGACATGAGAAGGTTTCAGAAGGAGGGTCAGTGACATTACCTCCTCTGAAGAGTCCCCACAAGATCCTACGGGACAGTTCATAGGTATTTCCCTGCAATCTCCAACAGTGACAACATCCCCCAGCCCTTCTCCATCACATCTAACTCCTCCCTTCCCCCATCAAACCTAGTTTAAAGCCCTGAAAATCAATCCAGACAACTTGCTCCCCAAGCTGTCCTTACGTATATAACTAGAAAACACATTTCTTAGCAATAAGTAAACTTTGTAGTGAAGAATGAAAAATAGATTGTTGCTTCCTGACTCAAGGATTTATTTTTTTTTCTTTTTTTTCTTCCCTCCAGAGGATAGGGCAAAAATTTAATTTGTACCCAAATTAACAGAAACAGCATTTTGTATTGCTATTTAAGGAAAATAGGCAATATTCCTGGATAGGAAAATATTTAGGATAATTAATAATTATCACAGAAATGCTGCAGTATTAGTTTCTTTCAGTTTTTAAAGTGATATTATTCACCTTTGCATGGCTTGGTTAACAAGAGTTTATTTTTACAGTTAATAAAAACAACAAAAACTTATGTCCTATTTTTTATCCTGTTTTAGGCATTTTGTTTTCTATCTCAGATTATTTATTTAGGAATCATTGTATTCCAGGAAAAATACAGAACCAGAGAGCAAGCAATACTTAATTTATAAAATATAACAATTTACAGTCCTATATGCTCAAGTTAGGTCAGCCACTTCTATCTCTTTTGCAGTTAATATGTTATTTGCAATGTGGGAATGGCAAGTCTTTCCGAGAGTAAACTGATGAATGCTACTGTTGATCTTGTGGTGTGAGCTGCTTCAATGCTGCTATATATTGTTGCTGGCCACATTTCACTCTGCTCTGTCAACCATTCCTTCTCCCTGACCCAGGAACTAATGCCACCTATGGTGCCTTTTCTAGGTATATCTCACTCTATCATCCAGCCAGGTGCCTTCTTTCTCATGTTTCCATGCTCTACTGTATATTCTTGCCAGTGTCTCCAATAATGTTAACAGCTGTGGTTATTTTAGTTTCTAGGCTAGAATGCTTGTAGCGCCAACCATTAACAATTGCAGAGGACTAAAATACAATTTTCTGCTTCACAAGGCATGTTAAAGCATTCTGTATACTGACTACTGTAAAAATTGTTTTAGTTAAGGTGTAAAAATGTAGAGGCTTTCCCTATTTTAATGTCAATTCACTTACATAGTAAGGAGGATATGAATGACTTCCTAGTAACTTAATCTTTGTATTTATGAAAGTAAAATCCTCATATCAAAGAAACTGGTCAATACTATGAAGTCTTTCTTTCACATTATGAAACGGGAGCAAGTGCATTACCAATGCAGAGGTGAAAACAAATTCAACAAGCAAAATTTAAAACTTTATGAAAAATATTTTGTGCTGTATTTCAGACAAAAACACAAGCTCCATGAAATTGAAGAATAAACTTTCCATATACCTGTGACTTTTAAAATATATGATCAAAATTCATTTATTTCATTTGTTGCCTGCCAGAGTGGAGAATGATTAACATTATTGATAATTTGGACAAAAATCTGTTATCGTATTGATTTTTGCCACATTTGATTTTTCACAGAAAAATTTCTATGCAGGCAAACTTAACAATAATAAATGTGTAAATAGTTGCAAATCTTAACAATTTTGGATAAAATGACCTTCTAATAGTTGGATTCTGTAATAACCAACATTTACATTATTGGGATTTCTTGAATCAAAGCAGGTGAACTGATTTGTGGCAAGTTTTTATAGATTCAGATCTCTAAAAATCAAAATGCACTGTAGATTAATATAAATAAATGATGTTCCAGGTTCACTCCTATTTTTGAAAACATTGTGTTAGTAAAGTTTTACACAAATTTAGAAGAATTTATTCATTTTCATAGAATAAAATACACCTAATTTCTGAGAAGAATTAGTGGTATTGTAAACAGTTGATGGAGAAGACAAAAGTACGGATTTTGACTTCAGTGAGACTAGTTCTTCTCTACCAGTGTTACATATTAACTAAAAAGATTAATATTTTCGTGTAGACTTTCATCACTGAACAAGATGGGGTCAGGGTTACTAACAGTACTCAACAATATTAAGAAAGAAAATTGAACATGGTTATGATACACCCTGTGAATTGATCTATTCCTGATATCACAGATACTCATTTTCATGTGTATCATCTGGACATAGACGAAATGGTAGGTTTTTTGATGACTTACATGGAACCTAGTAATTGTGATTTTGTGTGACACAACTGTTATTCATTAGCTAGATAATTTACAAGACAATGCAATCTTAATAGCATAAATTTTATGAGTTAAAGTGACAACATATCATCATTTACACATGAACTTGTGACTTGAGGTGCTTAAGCCCACCATAACAGCTCCTGGACAATAGTGTGAGGCCTTTTAAAAAGTGAAATAAATAAAAACCTGTGCCAAAGTGTACTTCAGAATTTTTAATGCAGCAATTGAAACATTTAAAGAACTATGAGTATATATAAAATGTGAAACGAAAAATTGAAATAAAATTTATAGCAAGATAAAATACATCACCATTTTGATGAAAATAGTGTCTCATAATTTGCTGAATTGTAAGGCACATCATAATTAAAAAGTCACCATCATCTTCATATAAAATAAAAGTGTATCCTAAATGGATAAATTCTGACTAGGAGTAGTATATTTTGTTTTAGTAATTATCTGCCATGTGATTGTCATACTTCCCAAGAAGATGGACACTCTTGATGTAGACACTTTCAAACTTAACAAATACAAACCAAATCATGATAGCTCTCTCAAAGAGATTTACAATGTATTTAAAATGAATGTTAAGCAGTAACGTTCAAGAGCTGAAATACTAAGAAGGAAAAATGGATGTACCACTGAAAGAGTTAAAGCAGACCAACTGTTGATTCACTGGCATTAAGGAATTCTCACTTAAGTTTGGAATAGATGTGATCTGTGATATAGGTATGGTAATTTTCAAGTCTGTCTGTACCTTTTTTGTTACCATACAACCTTGATATACAAAGTAAAAGCAAAGTTCTCCTGTCATCATGTTCCAGCAGAATCTTTCCAGGATTGGCTCATGTTGCTTAGGAAGAGTACGACTATAGTGGGTTAATGAAGATTTAGCAAAACTAATGCATTTTCTAAGTAGCCGGAAAAAACCTAAGACAATCTTTCTTTAAAACATCACTGTGCAATTCTCTAAACCACATATATACTTGACAGTCTCTTTTCTGGAGCATCTCCCTTGTGAAGAAAGGCTGAAAGACCTGGGACACTTCAGCCTAGAGAAGAGAAGACTGAGAGGAGATCTCATCACTGTTCATAAATAGTGCAGGAGTCAAATGGATGAGGCCAGGATCTTTTCAATGGTGTAAGTAAAAGGGGCAATGGGCAAAAAATGGAAGACAGGAAGTACCATTCAAACATGAGGAAGAACTTATTTTCTGTGAGGGTGGCAGAGCACTGAAACAGGCTGTCCAGAGAGGTTGTGGAGTCTCCTTCTCTGGAGATATTCAAAACCCACCTGGACGCTTACCTGGGCAACCTACTGAAGGGAATCTGCTTTCAGCAGGAGGATTGAAACTAGATGATCTCCAGACATCTTTTCCAACTCCTGTGATCCCATTATTTATATCAGCACTTCCTATAGTGTATAGATGTCTTGGTCTGATCTCACAAATGAACAGTCATTATTCTCACAGTGTAGCAGAATTCACCCATCATCACTGTCCAAGGTACAAGATATAAATGCAAATGTGCATGAATACTTAAGAATTCTCCAATTCCTCTCAAGACTATCGGCTTTATGGAAAGTTGTCTGTCCATCTTCTTCACAATCCACTGTAGCATCACAAGGAATGAAAGTACACAAAAAATTACACTTAACTAAAGCAAACATAAGATAAACAGTTAATTCTTCACAGTTTCAAAATGTGGAGAAGAAGCAATCTATACTGGAACAAATCAACATTCTTATTATTTTGTCACTAATGATCACGAAGTGATAGAATATTTAACATATACAGTAAAAACGCTTTCTTACAACCACATATAACTTAGCTCAGCTCCGTTTCTGCATGTTGACACTTCAATTTTAAATTGTCCCATCCTCTTTTCAAACCTTGATTCCTGCTTCAGCATCTTCCAGTGAAGCTGAAAGAAGAGTTTTAGATGTATACAGCTTCTCTGTCTTCGCTTCTGTAGCTCTAGTGGGCCACTATAATTTACTTTGTTACTGGAATATAAAGCTACATCCTTATGTGGGGACTGGGGGAACACAAGGAAAGGCGGAGAAAGGATGAGGTAGAAGCTTAATCAGAACCCAAGTCCTTTCTCTATGACTGACTGGTAAATTTATAACAGCAGCAAGGAAAATTTTGAAGTGATGAAAGTTGAAAATATTCTACATACAGGAAAAAAAAATTGTCTTAGTTTCTAACAGAAGTTACTTCTCTCATAGTGTCTGGTATGAAGCTATGTTTTGTTCCCAGAAGAGAAACAACTGGTAACACCTGGTAGTGTTGAACACAGCCAAGGACACATTTTGTTCCTCAGTGAAGCAGTTAGAAGGCATAAGGAGCCGGGGACTGGGAAGGGACAGGACCAGGGCAGCTGACCCAAACTGACCAAAGAGCTATTCCATACCACATCACATCATGTGATTTTACGGAAGGGGAGTCTCTTGCTCGGAGGGAAGGGCTGCTGGCTGGTTGGGTAGCGGTTGTTGGTCCCTTGCTTTGTGTATTAACTATTGTTTCTTATATATATATATGTACTGGTATTTCTTTTATTCTCTCTGCTGTCTTAGTAAATAGCTTTTATCTCAGCCCATGAGTTCTACCGTATTTACTCCTCAATTCTCTCCCCCATCCCACTTGGGAGGGGGGAGGGTGAGCGAACAACTGTGTGGGACTTAGCTGTCTGCTGGGTTGAACCACAACAAAAATCTACATATTTCTTCCATAATTGTACCTTTCTGGACAACAGTGTACATTCTTGAACTCCAGGACATACACACCTAAAACATGCTATTTTTCAAAGTACCTAATTTAAGGCGATGTGTTTTGTGCAGAATTTTATTTATGCAAAGCATCAGTTAACAAGAATTACAAAATATACGTTAATATTATTAAACCAACTTGTGAATTAAAATTGGCTAATACACAGCTGATTATAGCTTTAATAATAAAAAAAAACTGTAGCTTTTTTAAAGCAATCTGGTTATTATAATGGGGTATTGAAATAATAAATGCATTAGAATTTGATAATCAGAAGTTTTTTCATTTTTTTTTCATTTCAGTTTGTGTTTAGAATCAAAATAAAAGTCATACAAAATAAGGAACAACTGATAGAAAATGTATTTATAGCTATGCACCACGTACTAGCCACAAAACTGGTCATTTGCATACTATTGGTGGAAGTAACAATCTAATGAGCTCCAGATGTAATTATCCTGTTGATTGAAATGAACTTGGAAATGACAATTTCTCAATTAATAAATGACTGTGCACAATATCTTCATTTGAATAAGGTCACAAAATTCAAGCCTTTCTTCTACAAAGAATCCGGTTATACTGTTATTCTCTTGAGTAATAATCAAAGTATAAACTAGCACCTGGTTTTTTTGAGTATAATTAAATTGAAATTTATTTATTTATTGTCATTGCTGTTGTTTATTCATTTATTTGTGAAGAAGTCTTTCATTTAGTACTTCAAAATCTTACTTTTCTCTTTCAGGTAAATTTACTCAGAAAATAAAATTTCAAGATTCCCCTGAATAAAAATGTGTTTTTTTATTAACTTTTATTTTAAAAGAACAAAGGAATTCCATTTATGTCTTCTGAAGTATAGCGCAATTGTGGGTACTCTGTTACCTGTTATCACGTTATTAACATAGTTATGTTCTTGAATGAACATAATAGACATGAATGAAGCTATGAAACTTGAGTTATGGTGGGTCAGATAGTCAGTCGTATTCAGCAGTGATCAGTATATATTAATTTAATAACCTTATGATATCTTTTTTCTATGACAATTCAGTCCAGAAACAGATCAAATGTTGTTTAGTACTATTACTTATTACAAACAGCTCATACATTTGTTTTGTTGTTGTTTGCTTTGGGTTGATATTATTTGTTTGTTTTTACTTGCTTTGGTTTTGTTTGTTTTTCTCATTGTTGCCTTACTCTTCTTTGGAAGATTAATAAAGCTAAGATGGACAAGTGTTTAAAATAAAAGTTATACATAACCCTATCACAGCATGCACTATCTTTAAAAAAATACAAAAATCACTGTTATACAGTACAATACACTGGTTTCATCTATGATGAATAATAGCAAACAATATATCTCATATTTCAAAAACTAATTGAATGTTCAATTCAAATTGATATTCAAATTATAGCCTCTTCATTTGTCATTCTAACCAAAGATTATGCCTCTAATAAGTGTAATTCCTTTTATCAGTTTGTTGTGAGTTGCTGCATTTTACTTGTTACAGTTGTTTTTCAGTTTTACTCTGCTTTGTTCTTGTTTTGCTGACTTTGAACTTATCTAGGAACTAGTCTAGGAACTATTGCTAGATATACCCAAAGAGTTTAAAATGTAAAACTATAATTTTCTTCTGTATTAGTGCTACTTAATGATATTGAAAGATATCCTAGGCATGCCTTGTATGATATAACCACAAATCTCTCTTGCAGCTGGTAGCAGACTTAATCCACACCAAAGTCAGTGTCTACCTCACATTCAGTTCACTACCTTTTTTCCACAGCTTTGTTAAAATTTTTGAAGTAGTAATTGGCCATTTGTAGAAAGTGACTTCAGGACATTCAGTATTTTGTTATGTAAGACTTTCTAACGGGCTTAAAATTTGTCCATATGATAGCTGGTTCAAATAAGTGGAAGTTCTATACATGAAGCAAACATAAAATGAGAAAATTATCTGCTCTGGAGGCAGAAATTCCACAACATACAGACAAAGGATTTTGTTGCAACTACATTTTATTGCAGTGGTAAGCAAAGTCAGGATAAGAAGTTATAAAAAATAAACGTGGATAAGGAAACATCAGTAGTAATATTTTTTTTTTGTAATAGATAAGGCAACAAAAACAATTATTTAGTTACTTCAGAGAAAGAGGAAAGATAAAGGGAAAGGGAAGAGGTCCAATTATCAGAAAGGAAATACACTGGAGGGAAAAAAGTGGAATTTCTAAGTATTTGCTCTGCTTCACTTCACTCAAAAGGACTCCTGTGTGAAATGATTAATTATGCTGAGAGTAGATGAAGAATATAAGAGAACAGACATCAACACCGTTAAGAAGCATATGAGAAAATAGCTGGACCAAATTAATGTTTCAAATCAGCAGGGCCAGATTAAATACATTAGAGGAAATCAGGCGCTGAAGGAATTAGTCAATAAACTTTCATGGACAATGGCAAATAATTTTATAGAACTCCAAGGAGATTATAGAACTCCAGATTAGTAACTTGAGTTATAGGAAACATATCAGCTAAGCAAAGATGAAAAAAAGAGAAAGTATTATAGTAACTATTAGAATGTTAAGGCACAGAGCAAAATAAATGTTATAGGTCATATGTATAGCTTATATATGAGAGAAAAAAATTATCATAAATATGATCTCTTTCATAATGAAGATATTTACTATAAAAATTCATCATACTTTTTTAAAATACAGCCAATAGAAAAGAAACCCATGAAAATCAGATGGCAGCTATGCCAAGTATTAAAAGAAGTGATTCAGAAAACAGCAAAATATAGTCACTCATTACATACTTTAAATTTGTCATAATTGTAATTAATTTTTAAGAACTCTCAACCATCATTAATAATATTTGTTAAACTGTTACATGAACACCTCACGTCTAGAGGTCAAGCTAGAAAACAGAGATGAGCATGAAGGCATGACTTACTTCTGATTATAAATATTTTTAAGTTCATACTACTGGACTCATCAGTAGCTTCTTGAGCACTAGACGTGGCTAATTCCTGCATTGAGCATAAGAAAAGATATTCTTTGTCACTCTCTTCAGCATAAGTCAGTTAGTGGTGACAGGTAAGTATTGCCATCTACAAAAGTTTTTACTACAAAATACAGAAATAACGAAGAAGAAAAGAAGAAAGACAAAAGAAAAAGAAGAAAAAATTACAGAAAATTCTCAGCTGCACAGACTGATCTCCACAGCCTATTGCACATATGCAACAAATATTTTATTTTTAAATAAATTCTTGTGAGCCAAAAAGGATTGAACTAGCGGATAACAAGATGAGAGACAATATCAAATGAATGGAAAGGAAAGCAATGACTTTGACTACTGAATAACAAACATACTCTCTATGTTATTATCTGCCAAGCCAGTCTTCAATTTTTCCAAACTTCATGAAACATACCTTATCTTGATTCTTATGAAAATGTAATTGAATATCATGTGATTCAAATAGAAAATCACAGAATCACAGAATCACAGAATTGCACAAAATAGAGATATTAAAAATTAAAATATTAATGAAAAAAATGTTGAACTTATTATCTAATCTGCTGTAAAGGACTGAAAAGATCTTAATCTTTTGCTACATGTAAATCTCTTAACAGGATTGCTTGCATTGTGAAAGATTTGAGCAAGATCACAAACCAGCCAACAATACCCCTTGTATAATTTCCAATGGTGAATAAGTTTTGAGAAAATGCCATTTTGTAACTTCCAAAATCAGAAAAAAAAATTGAAATATATTTGAATAGATAGTTTGCTATAAAGAACATTCCTAATTAAAATATAACAGCTATTATTGGAACAAAAAAGTGGAAGACTGAAATGTGCTTGACAACCAGGTCATGAGTAACTTCTCTTAGAACAGGAATGCACAAGGAACTATGTAGAACAGGAATACACAAGGAACTATGTAGAAGGATGCAGATATATTGCAGTGTATTCTAATACATTACTGCAACAGACCACACACATAAGATCCCCAATACTTCTTCATGCACAATGTACCGCCTTTAGGGGTGCAGCGTCTGTGGTCTCTTTAACTGTAACATGTATTTTTCATGATTGCTTGTTACAGAAAAATCATGATTTATTATGAGTTTTGGTAGCAAGCAGCCTAAGATAGATGAAAATTAATCAACCTTCAATGTTTCTCACTTTTTTCTTAGAACAGCCTACCAAAAAAACCTTCCAGGACAGTCACGTCTAAGGAGAAAGGTATTAATCAGTGTCATTGAACTATCAACTACCTACTGAAGTTGGCATTTGCTGTATCTATTTGCTCAAGAGGGAAAAAACATATTCCCCACTCAAGAAAGACAGGAAACTATTGGAGAGGCCAGTGGAAGGCTACAAAGATGTTTAGGGGCCTGGAGCATTTACCTTATGAGGAAAGACTAAGAGGCCTGAGACTGATCAGCCTGGAAAAGAGAAGACCAAAAGGGGATCTTCTCAATGCCTATAAATAAAATAAATGCTTATAAATAGAAGAGCAGGTATCAAGAGGATCAGATGTCAAGAGCCAGGCTTTTTTCATCAGTGCCCAGTGACAGGACAAGGGGCAATGGGCACAAACTGGAATGAAAGAAGTTCCATATGAACATGAGAAAGAAATTCTTGACTGAGGGTGATTGGGCATTGGAACAGGTTACCGAGAGGTTGTGGAGTCTCTTTCTCTGGCCACTTTACCATAAAACCAACTACGGGGAACATGCTTTATCAGGGGGTTGGACTAGATGATTCTGTGATTCAGTATTGCTAGCAAGCAAAAGGCAAGGGAGGTATGTTCATAGTACATTTTAAAAGTACTACATAAAAGTCTTTAAAAAGGTGCCAGTATACTAAAAGTAGAAAATTTTCTTATGCAACAGCTTCATTTGTTCAGCTATTCCTACTTCTTTGCATATCTATGCAATCTAAATTGCGTTTCCCAGCTTTTATTTCTAATGTAGGCCTCCATAACACACTCATTTTATACTCATCATCTTTTACCCAATCTCCGAATTGGTCACTGGTTACAAAATTTATCACATGGACACAGCAACAACATAGAAAATTGAAATACAAAACAAGAGTTACATGGTCTTATGGCTGAAAGTACAGATGACAAACAGCTTCCATCTGTTTCTGCTTCTCCACAGTAGTAGACTTTCTGAATTGATATAAACAATCAAAGCAGTATCAAATAGTTGAACAGCTTCATCACTGAGAAGAGAAATACTAATGATGCTTTAGCCTATAATACCATGAACTGAGACATTCCTCTGTCCAACAAGATCCAAGCTCTCCAGTGCTAGTTCAGAAGGTCAGTGCTAACAGAAAAATTTTGTTTTGGCACTGCTTATGTTCCTGTAGCCAAGCAGAAGGTGGTTTCAATAAAAGGTAATATATGGATTAGAATGTTGGAATTTTGCAGAAATTTAAGTGTTTATATATATATTAACTGAGAAATATATTTTAGCACATACATTGGACATTTTCTTGGAAAGCATACATAAAGCCTATAGGAAACTGTCATAGAACAAAAACATATATGCGAAAGACCACGTAGCAATGTTTGAATGCAAATAAGAAGACTGGAAGATTACGCATCAAAAAGTATTGTGCTGGGTATTTAGGACTAGTAGGAGAGCAGATGGATCTTGACAAAAGAACAGACAGTTTTTGGTTGATATGAGAGGAGAGCTGCCAAAGTACCAGCTGTGGTTGAGAAGGGAGGGTAACCAAATTACTATCTGTGCCTTTTGTTGGCAGATGTCAAGTTGTTCTATCTTTTATTTACAGAGGTTTGATTCCTTGAGAATCCACAGAGGAAGGCTTTTTTTAAAAAAAAAAAAAAAAAAAAAAAAAAAAAAGAAAAGACTAGAGTGTGAGGNGTACTTTATATCTGGTACAAGAAGAAAGCAGTTACCTTTTCCAAATGGTGGAGGCATAGAGAATGAACAGTGAATGAGACTATACGAATCTTTGCTTCCCAAAGGAGATTAGATAATCAAGCTGCAATGTAATTAAGCTACATTCTTCATATCTTGCTTTTCTTTCTGAATTTGCAGGGTGTGCATATTTTCTAGTAGACCATGAGACAAAATACTAGCAGACACTTTAAATAACAAACCAGACACAAAATGTCATTGTTGTCTGGAAACTAGATAAATTGTCTAATAGTATACTAGAACTATCATCAATAAAGCAGAACGTTATTTCAGAATGATGACTCCCCACACGACATTGTTCAGGACAATAGACAATAGATGTCTTGGACAGGTAGTATTTAAAGAGCAAACTTGAAAACTGAAACAGAGTAATATCACATTTCCACCATTCTGGAGCAAATTATACAGCTTAGTGAAGTAGCAATGAAATAACTAAAGTGTATTCAGGAAAACAGAGAGGAAATTCTTCAGAAATGGAGAATAGCTCTACAAAATGGCATAAAAAACACTACACTGCAACCCTTATGTCAAGATTTAAATACAAATTCTTCCCTCACTTTCAGCTTTTCTTAAGCTTACGGACTGGGTCTAGCCCTCAGTTTTTCCCTTTATTAGTGAAAGGCTGTGAGGTTTGTACTAACCTGAGTACAAAGTCTTATGATTTGTCTGGGCTTGCTCAACCTTTGCTGTTTTTCGTTTGCTCTAACAATTCCCTAGGGATGAGGTGACTTGTCCTGGCTGATGAAAAACTTGACCTCTCTAACACAAAGCACATGTAGAAATGATAATAAGCTATGATTGAGTGAGGATGCAAACCTTCCAAGAATAGAAGAAAATATATTTGGTGCCAAAACAATGAATGTGTGTACCATGTGCTTTATAGGTATCTACTTATGTTAGTAAATATTACAAATAAAATATGGTACACAAATTTGGTAACTTTTAAATAAACATAAAAATATAATTTCCAAGTACATGATCCAACAGTAATTTTAGGTATAGGAACTTCAAAAAGTGTACTGATAAGAAAAGCTGAGAAAAAAATACCTCTGCTCAGAAAAGGAATAAAAATGAATTTTATTTTTTTGCTCATTTTAGATTGCTGCAGTTCTTTCAGAATAATTCTGAACATTCCAGAAAATCTATTCCTATAATGCATGGAAATAGATACATATTCAAAAGAGGAATTCAACATATTCATTCATATATAATCTTTAATACACATTTTCCTAAAAAATTCTTGGAACTGTATGGGAATGGATGAGAAGCAGTGGGTAGAGATTTGAACAGGTCAGAATATTTGTGAACAAGCTAATTAGCTAGCTTAGGGAAATCTCTAATCATTGGATTCTGTCGTTAATTCTGTTTTGAGTCACATCAGCATCTATTGCACAGAGGAAAATACTGAACGTAAGGTTCCACTAAGAGGGATAAATACAGGAACTACAACATCTGGATCTCAGCTAAGCACCAAGCTGCAAAACTAGATTCAATAAGTAGCTATTCTTAAACAACTTAAAAACACTGGCAAGGATATCTGGAAACTCAAAAGGAAATTTATCTAGCTAGGGCTGTAACTGGAATCCCTTTTCTCCTTGCTGATGAATGAATGAAGCAATTTGCACAGTTCTTTGTTTTATTGTTCTGTGCAGCGTTTTTCCTTTGTGTATCTGGTAAAAGATTTTCATGCCTATAACAGGATCGTTTTGAGTTTCTTATATTGTGCAATGTTAAAATGCCTTTTTGAATTTGATTTTGTTTTGGAATCTCTTTCATTTGTATATGTTATTGTATCTGATAACTCATCTGCTTTCCTACCTCTTTTTTGTGTCTTTGCATTGCATTCCACTCAGAAAGATCAAAAACCTTACTTTACTAAAAGCATTACTTGCTTCATCACTACAGATCTACATATCATTGTTAAAATTTAAGATATTTTTAATACGTAAAGAGAAGAGTAAATTCCAGTTTAGATAGAAAATAGCCTCAAGTTCTGTCTCCAAGAAAATTACAGGGAGATGTTCATGACTCTTGCTTCTACTGTATTATTAGAATTGTTTCTGTATAACTGATTTCTGCTTAAGAGCATTGTTGGTTGCATGAGAAAAATTCATCTTCACACACACAAAAGAGTACAGAGGCACAAAGCAGGTGTGAGAAGGCCAGAACCATATCAAGAAAAGGAGTCTGGGTCTGCCCCCTGCCAGGTCTGTCCCAGAAGAATCTCAGCTCCGCAGCCGAGACATGACACCCATCCCAGAGAGTCTATCCAATCATTTTAGAGAATAAGGATGATCACTACCTAGGGGACTTGGGTTACAATACGGGATGTAGAGGAAGAGCATTTGGAGACTGTGGAAGTCATATTATGGGATGTTTAGAGGAGGGAACAAAGGAAGGAAAAGGGAAGGATCCAAGTGTCTTGGGAAGAAGCAGCATGGGAAAATAGAGGATTTAAGGATATAAAAAGGAAGAGTTATATGTACAGATGTATATGTGTATATCTACCTATATATTTTCCACTAGCCAATCTTCATTGAGTACAGAGGGAAGTAGGATGAAGCCACTGGTATTTTTTCTGTTTGTATGAATGCTGAATGCATCTGAGTTTTCTCTACGGCTAGCTGTGAGGCCACGTGTATAGATATATATGCAATGAATATGTGTATATGGTATGTGTGTGTGCATAGTGGGAATTCATGCTTAGCATTGCTATTGGTTAGATTAGTGGGTACAGACCTTCAGTAGTTCACCTCTGTCAGATTGCTGGGTTTGGCCTCTCACTCATAAATATCTGCTTTTCCAACACCATATATGGCCCAGGATTTGTAAGAAAAGGGCAAGAGGGACATCAGAGCACCATGTATGATTGGTTTTCTAGTCTAGCCCTGTTATAATTCACAGATTGTCTATAAGGAGAGTGTGAATTTTGCAAATTATTTTACATTTGAAAACTGCTATACATTCAACAAACTTCAGACTTTGAAGCTTAAAATATAAAGGCATTTATTTGGGTGTGTGGCCTTTTCTAACTTGGCTTATGCTTTTCAATTTCTTGAGAGTGTTCTAAGGTAAACATTTTTACATTCTTGATCTAATTCAAATGAATTTGTGGTCATTCTGTTATGATCTTTGAGTCTTTTGACTAGACTTAATGAACTGACCATAGCAAGTGTCTGATACACATGATTCATAATAAAATACATATTTTTATCTGCTTCTTGATAGGATAATACAGCCTTCACAAACTCCTTCAAATGAAATTACTTTTATCACAGAAATTTTTTTGCATCATAAAATAAACCTGAGGACATAAAATTAATTTTCTACCAACTTTCACACCATCAAATTATTNAAGCTTAAAATATAAAGGCATTTATTTGGGTGTGTGGCCTTTTCTAACTTGGCTTATGCTTTTCAATTTCTTGAGAGTGTTCTAAGGTAAACATTTTTACATTCTTGATCTAATTCAAATGAATTTGTGGTCATTCTGTTATGATCTTTGAGTCTTTTGACTAGACTTAATGAACTGACCATAGCAAGTGTCTGATACACATGATTCATAATAAAATACATATTTTTATCTGCTTCTTGATAGGATAATACAGCCTTCACAAACTCCTTCAAATGAAATTACTTTTATCACAGAAATTTTTTTGCATCATAAAATAAACCTGAGGACATAAAATTAATTTTCTACCAACTTTCACACCATCAAATTATTTTCATAAATGAGAATTAAATTAGATAGTGTGAATACAATGACAATATTTGATTAAGCCATGAAGACACTCTAAACATTTTTTTTTTTCTCTACTCATCCAGATACAATTCTGATAATATTTATTTTTTGGGATTGTAATTCAATTTATTTTCTTCATTTGAAGTCCAATGTTATGATCCTACATGATTTCTGAGTGAACCCTGTAATAAGATTAAAACAGTTCAGTTCTGCCATAGCTTACATTTTCTGCTTGATCTATTTGAGTGCATAGAGTGGCTTTAACGAAGTTATTCCACGGAAGCTGAAGTCTTCTCTAGAACTAAATCTGTCTTCTTTATTATACTTACTTTGGTCCACAGTTTTATTGAGCAAGACCTAGAAGTTCCATTCCTGTTTGTTTTTTTCTTTTCTTGAATACCTGTTTGAAGTCTTAAATAAAGACAAATAAATTGGGATTGGCTTTTAAGGTCATTTAAAAAAAAAAAAAAAAAGATTTCTTATATTTTCAGTTCACTTGTCATTGCCAGGAACCAGCAAGAGCAAGCTGATCCAGAAGTGACGACGAGCAAGGAGCATAGCACAGTAAAGCAGGTAGGACAGTGCCCTCAGCAACAGGAACATGAAACCACAGCACCTGAACAAGAAAAGCAGAGCAGGTCTGGTGGTGGTAACCAGGATCTGTCAACAGCTCAACGATTGCCTGACAAGACCACAGCAATGAGGTCCAAAGTCAAAGCAGGCAGTTAAGCCAGCAGGTCAGAATAACTGCTGCAAGGTAAAATGCAACTCCCATGCAAGAGGGAGAGTGAGGACAGGACCCACATGTTTCTTCTCAGAGTTCATTCTTGCACAGCAATTTTCACAGAAATCTAATTCAAAGTTACACAGTTGTGTAACTATATAGTAGTGTATAGCTATCACTGAATACCAGCAGTTAAATCTGTGTGAGACAGGAAGGTGCAGTCTGTTACTACACTTAAGGCCCTGGCAGACATTTTGAATATAAAGTAAGATTAAATGCAATATCACTATCTGTCCAAAAACTGTCATCCATGAAAATATGAACTCAAGGAAACCTAAGATCTCTTAACTTCTACTGCCCAACAATTTAGGAAGCAGTTTGTATTTGATGGATTATTATTATTGTTGTTATTATTATTGGATTTTGGTAGCAGTAGATGAGGGCTGTCTAGAATCATAGAATCATCAAGGTTGGAAAAGACCTCCAAGATTGTCTATTAAATCACTAAATCATTTCCCTTAGTACCACATCTAGACATATCTTGAACACCCCCAGGGACGGTGACTCCACCACCTCCCTGGGAAGCCTGTTTCAGTACCTGACCACTCTCTCGGAGAAGAATTTTTTCCTAACATCCAACCTGAAACTCCCTTGGTGCAACTTGAGGCCATTCCCCCTAATCCCATCTAGTCCTAGTTACTTAAGAGAAGAGGCTGACCCTATTGTAGAGAGCAATAAGGTCTTCCCTGAGCTCCTTTTCTCCAGACTAAACAATTCCAGTTCCCTCAACCGCTCCTCGTAAGACTTGTGCCCCAGACCCCTCACCAGCTTCGTTTCCCTTCTCTGGACATACTCAAGGAAGAACCATCTGCTGAGGGTGGAGGCAGGAGAGAGGCAACTCCTATCTCTGGACAATCCACAAGGCTTCTTCAGATATTATTTATTATTTGTAAAAAGTGTAAACTCACCTCTGAAAGTTTCATATCTAAACCAATTATTTTATAATGCATAAAATACTGAATATTTTCTGTTAGTACTGTCATTTAAAAGTGCATCTTTTGTGTGCTGAAGCATGTAAAATATTTCTCATGTATTTGAAAATGAAAAGAGACTGAAAATAAAAACTACTCATGAAATTTTGATACACTTACTCAAGCCTAATGCAATTCACATCATGCTTTTTTTAATCTGATGCGTCATTTTAAATCATTTTAATTACGGGCAAAGTATTCTGAATGAAAATTTGCCTGAAAATGAATGAATACCTTGTTGCAGCAATATTCAGTTTCACTCAGTTCTAATTACTATTTGTCATTAAATAGAACTCACATTTTTTTAATATACAATATTTTGAATTTTTCAAGTTTTTAAGCTCTGATAAGACTAAGAGTTATGCTGAGTTCATCTCAGTGTTCAATGATATGTAGCACAAACTTCAACAAGCTAACAAGACTTTTAGAACTTCATCATTATTCATATATCCTATAATATAAACAGAAAACTGTCACTTTATCGTGTTATAACAATTCAGCTATGTTGCTCAAATAAATATTCAAGTAAATTAATAACCTTTTAAAACTTTAATGTTATAAATAAAACTTTAAAGTATGATTCTAATACGTACTCATTAACGTACTAATTTGCTCAACAATTCCACTTTTCATTATACAGTATGAACTATAAATCTAAACAGAAAATCAAATACGATGAAAGAATGGCTATGCCCTTTAAATATGTTCTTTATATCAATTAATTACAACAGAAATTAAGCAAGTCAACTAAGACAGAAATATGTCACATACTTAACTGGAATGTTGAATTAGATCCATAATGTTTCCTCTCATAAAATGAAATATAAGTAAATGTACATTTAATTTAATAAGCTTATCAAGTATAGTTTAATAATAATACAAGTAAAAATTTTACTTTCGCTTTTACTTGCTTACTCTTTCCAAGAAATAAAGAAAAACTTCCAGTATTAGAAAAGAGGATTCCAAAAGGTATTATTAACTGTTTAAATCTGTTTGCATTTGTCTTAATTTGATGAATATTTTTAACTATTTTTGTAGTCACTTTGTTCACAGCAGCAATTGAGAGAAATGTTTGAAGTAAATATCTTTTAGTCATTTTTAGGATGCTTATTTATGAAAATATAAGCATTTATTTGTTAGAGTTTATTCTAACATGCTGCAAAATATATAGAATCTTATTTTTAGCTACTTTGAGTGGCTGCCTTTATTAAGCTTTCTATTTTAATCAGATTTAACTTTCTTTGAATAATTTCTTACTAGACAAAACAAATGTTGTGGTATCCAAGTGTACACAAACATGAAGCTGTCTGTCAATCCATGCAAAAATGTTTTTTGTGAATCCAAAAGTATATATCATAAGAAGCTAATACTTGTAAGTGTGAAGAATGGATGTGGTTTGAAAACAAGCAATTTTCTCATCTTGATGTCATACATGTCTTTTAAATATATTAATGGTAAGAGAGAAGCAGACAGCTTAGAAAAGTTCTCAAGTCTGAGGTACTAATTCTATAACATCACATAGCTGTGTGAAACTTTTAAAAGTTAATTAAATTCAGCTATTTAATTTAAATTGAATGTTTATTGTACACTAAATTCCTAACCTTTTTAATAAGATTTAACAAAGTTAAAAAGTAATACCAACCTAATCTAGTTGTCTTATAACTAACCCAACCATGCCAGCAATAAATGTTTTTGTGCTGTAATTGATAAATTAAACTTGCAAAGAGCTTTAGGATTTAGCTGATGTTTAACAAAATAACTCTGTTGGGTTGATTAGATATCAATTAATTGACAAAAATTAGCATGTTAATTGGCATTTATTTTAGTATAGTCATAGTTATCTAGTCAATTGCTAATTAAAATACTTAAAAAATTTCTTTCAGTTTATAAGAATGAAATTGTGCTTTTATTACCTGCTTCATTTTTGGGTAATAGTATAGAAAGTAAATTTATGTACTTTGTTTATTGAAGCTCTGTAGTATCAAATGATACTTTATTAGCAAAATACTCTTAATCAGAGCACATTTATGGTACATTTGACATAGTGTTCTAAAAAATAGCCGATGTTTGTATTTGCACTACTTTTGGGGATCCATATCTTCTTTTTCCTCTTCCACTGCATCTCTTTATCAGTTTTCTCTTCCTTCCTTTTGATGCCTCTTTCATTTCTGGAAATTGCATCAATGTGTATGTAACATCAGGATATCATAGAACATATATATATCATCGGGGCCCAGGGCTCTGGCTCCGTGTTGCTGGACTTAGCTGTTGGGGCCAGCGAAGATTCCTGATGCTTACCTTGGAGAGGCTCCTGGGTAGCACAAAGGGAAGGCAGAGATAGAGGAATGGCCACTCTAAATCCTGGGAGTAGATGCCAGGTGTGGCTCACACAAGCCTGGACCCAGCTCTGGCCCCATTGACTTGCAGCCTTGCCTGTACCCAGTCCTCATTTTGTGAGTTGGGGCCTAGGCCTGATGGTTCTCCTAGCCTTGGCCTGACCTCAGGGATGTGTCCCATGTCCAGGACTGAGGCTGCCCTTGTTCCTCTGGCTGCCTTGTTCCACATTGTCACTCCTGGCCTGGAGGGAGCTGCTGGCCCACACTGTGCCCTAACATACATAATTTAAATATTAAGTATTATGCCCTCACGATCTCAGCTGCAACAGAACAGTACAGAGCAAGCAGAATGCTGTAATTTTATCCGAACTGGGAAAGTGTGTCTTGGTCTACAAACAAATACTAAAAGCATTTCTTCACTGAGAATAATCTTTCAACCCCTACTGTAACATCAAACTCAAACCTGGACAAAAAATTATTGAACAAGTTGTGGTATCTCAGAGAAAGACAACTACAAATGTTTCCCATTACAGATCTCCACTTTCCCGTCACTCAGTTTTGCTCACCTGAAATATCTTCAGATTACTACTCAAATCTCCTTTAACAAGAATTTCCTGTTACTCATCCTCCTTTCCTTTCAGTATATCCACTCTTCAAAATATGATTATTTTTTCTCAGTTTATTAAAAGCCTGTAGATCATGGGTGTCCAAACTTCTGGCTTGCCAGGGCTGCACTGAATGAAGAGGAATGTATATAAGTAGCAAATTTTATTTTATTTTATTTTATTTTTCATAAAAACATAAAAAAAATAGCAACAAAAACATAAAACTAGAGGGATGTTTGACCTTGTTCTTGTGAAACTTATGCATCAGTATGGTTCAATGGAAGTGGTTGCAATTCTTGCTGAGTTCTCAAGGTGTTCATCAGAGATTTTTGATAAAATATTACTCTTCCTGTACTTATTCTTGAAAATAATTGTTCACAACTGTATGTGCTGCCAAAAATCAATGACATCAATAAGGTGTGACTGTGAAGCGAGGGATATGTTTCCCTGGTAGGATAGGTTTTATAAAACTCTTGTAAACAGACTGACCAAATTTTTGAGTTGGATATCGGATTCCAACTCTGTACATTCCATATGAAAATTTGCAGGTAATGTATTTATATTGACTGAAAATGGATTCGCAAATATACCAAAAACTTTGATTTTTTCAACAATCTTGAATCCTGTTCTCAAACTCCTTTATCAAAACAGAACGCAAAGATGTTTTCTTTCACTGTTTTCAAGACTGTGCTTAGCTGAGGTATCAAAGTGCATAAAACTATTTGTCATAATTTGAGCTTGCCATAATTTAAATTTCATTTTGAATGCTGTTATAGTTTGAAACATAGCACTGATAAGTTGTTTTTCACGTTGAAGACACAAGTTTAACTGTTAAATGAGTGGTCAAATCCACCAAAAATGCTAAATCTGTGAGCCATTTTTCATCTTCAAGTTCTGGCACATATTTTCCTTTTGATTCCATAAATGACTTGATTCCATTTCACAAATGATAAAATCATTTTAGCTTTTTTCCCCAAATTAGCCACCTACTTCAGAAAAGTAAACGTCTCCATAATCAGCATACATACGTTTAAGGAACTCCTAGAATTGCCAATGATTCAATCCCTTGGACTTCATGAAATTCACAGCTTTGATGACAATTTGCATGACATTATCTATTTTTAAAGCTTTCACACAAATTTTCTTGATGTATGATACACTGAAATTTCATCAAATGTGAGTTGTTGGGGGCAATTGCATTGTATTCTATTAATTTTATAAGTTCTTTTTTACCAACTATTGCTGGGGCACCATCAGTAGCTATACCAGATATGTTGACAAAAGTTAAGGAAAATTGCTTTAATGTAAGTTTTACTGCTTGATACAAATCAAGAGATTTAGTTGTGTCTTTTAATGGCATCAAAGAAGCCATTTCTTCAGCGACACTTTATTTGTTATCAATAGTGCTAATAAAAAATGGCAAGTTGAGCTGTATCTGTAGCATCAGTAATTTCATCTGTCTCCAAAGCATAAAATTTGAAATTAGCAGCTTTATTATCCAAATTTCTTTCAGTAGATTTTCCAGTTTCTTCAATTCACATGGCTATAGTCTGTTGAGACAAACCAATTTGAGAAAAATTTGGTTTTTTACCAGGACAAATTATATCTGCCATGCTTTCCAAACATTGCTTAATAAACTCACCATCAGTAAATTGTTTTTTTTTTTTTCCCAATCAAATTTGCTGCCACATAATGAGTGTTTATAATAGAGTCCACTTGAGCTGTAATTTAAAAAAAAAAAATTATCGAGATGACAGTTTCGCTATTTTGTCTTTAAAAAACATTCCTTGATATGCATTGAATTTGGCAGCATATTTTTGCATATAATGTCTTTTCAAATTGTAGTCTTTGAGAACTGTCACAATTTCTTTACAAATTAAGCATAGTGTCATACTATGTCTCAACAAAAAAGAGCTCATCTGTCCATTTTTCATTGAACACTCTTCCTTCATCCACAATTTTCTGGTTTCTATTTTCTTTTGAGATGACATTATGTAGGTTGAAGTATTATTAGTAATCATGGTGTTTTACTCACCAAGTGGCACAAGCACATGTAACGTATATTACACATGGGTTTCAGTTCAACTGAACCCCCCCCCCCAACGTTATTCTACAACATCAGAGGCAGATGTTGGTGTAGCAACAGAGGTTGAGCCTTCCCAACAAGATTATGTTATATTTTGTTGCCATGAGACAAATGGCAGCAGAGAGACAGTCTGACAAAATGGTGTCTGACATGAAAATACATACGAAGAAAAGGCATGAAATTGAACTAATCCATGTGGAAAAAAATACATCCATTGATGTTCATCAACATTTATGGAGACCAAAAAGTGGATGTTAGCACAGTGAGGTGGTGAGTGATTCATGTCAGGAGTGGCAACGGCTATGTGAAACGCAAGCCATGTTCCAGTTGGCCATGTAGGTTTTTACAAGTGTGGCATGCAGGCTCTTGTTTATTGATGGAAAAAATGCATAGGTAAAGGTGGTGACTATTGTGAAAACTATTCTTTTGTAGATGAGAATTTGCTGTCTATCAAATAGTATTACTTTCCTCTTTGTATCTGTTGTAGTTTCCATGGAAACTCACTTTTGGAGAGACCAATGTATATCCCATAATTTCTTTATGCATATATTTCTGAGTAAATATCTAAACAGTGTTAAACTTTTTTTTTTTTTAATTGTACTAATGCTCATATTTGAGAAGGAAAGCATCAGTTTCCGTGTTAAAAGATTAGTTCTAATATACAATGCAATTCTAAAATTTAATATTAAAAATCATCTGCATAGCCATCCAGAACATGGCTTTACTTCATGTAACTGTTGCCACTGCTGAAATGCACCATCCATCACCTCACTGTACTCACATCCACTGTTTGGTCTCCATAAACGTTCTGTAAGTGTCAATGAATGTCAGTGGATGCAAATTTTTTGACATATATATGTATGCAATTCCACACCTTTTGTTTGTATGCACTTCCATGTCTGACACCATTTGGCCATACTGCTCCTCTGCTGCTGTATTTCTCACAGCAGCAAAATGTAATGGAATATTGGTGGGAAGGTTCAATCTCTACTGTCATAGCACCAACATCTATCTCTGATGTCACAGGCCAACATAATAAAATGGGAGGCATTACTTTCAGAGCAGCCTTCATATATAGTTTACTATATTATTTCTTATCTATTTTTCAATGCAATTTTTATTATCTGTATCTGTCATTAAAGGCAGTATCACTTTATTGAACTAACTTGTATGACTGAAAAAAAACCAGCCAGGCTTTTGGGCATGCAAGACTTTCTCCAAGTCTGAAATATAAGTAGAAAATTTAAAAGTGAAATACAAGGTAAGAACAATAGCTCAGAGTTTATTTAGATATGTATCAGGCAATCTGTGAAAGATAGTTTAGGAGAAAAGATGAGACAACAAAAGAACAAGACAGAAAGAGAAATTAAAGATAGGATAATTATTTCCTTGAACAGAGGAGAGTTTTTAACAGAGGCAGTCTCAAATAGGAATAGATTAGGGAGAGAAGAAAAATGAATGGGTAAAACAGCTGTAAAACAACTTTGTTTGGTTCCTATATTTTATATGCAGAGTATCTAATTCTGTGGTTTTTTGGGGGGATTCAGTTCCCTTCCCTCCTCTTCCCTCCCCTCCTCTTCATTCATCACATGATCAGACTGATAATCATGCATTTTAAAAGATCTGAAAATGGTATTAATGGTTTGGCAAACAAGATCAGTGCATAAAAACACGTATAAGAATTTTGAACAAGAAAAGCTCTTTATAAGGTCTGGATTCACTGAAGTGAAGAAAAAAGGGAACTTAAAAGGAAGGAATTCTGTGATCCTTAGTATCAGGGACACCCAGATCATCTGATCTAGAGAGCTGCTTATCAACAGGCTAATTATCTGAGTAATGTTGGTCTTGGCTGCTCAGAACTTCATATCTATTTAGGTAAATAAAACTGCTTTGACAGACAAGCTGTATTTTTGAATTTTAGGGAACAAACAGTTTTTGTTCTGCTTTGTGTTCTTTTTGTTTGTTTGTTTTGGTGGTAGTGGCTTGTTTTCTTTTGTTTTTAAGGTAATAAGGTCATCTCAAAAGCCCTAACCACAAATAAAAACACCAAAAGGGAGAGGGAGAGAAAATAAATGAAAAGATAATATCTTTAGGAAAAGAGAAGCCTTTTACATAGAGGATTTGTTTGGGTCTCTGTGCTGACATTTTAATGAATAAAAGGTCAATTTAAGATTACGTCTAGGTGCAAAATTTATGTTTAATGCCCGCTATGCCATAGGCATATCAATATTACCTGTATAAGGCATGCATGCATCCTTTTGTGCTAAAAAGAAATTGAAAAGATAATAATTTTAAATTTTTGTTAATAAAGATTATAGCATTAATAAATTAAAAAAAAAAAACCATGAAACTGTTTCTTACAACATGAAAATAATGAATTAGATTCTGTTCTTTTTATGATAATATAGGTTGCTATTAGTTTTCTTCATGTTGAGTCTTGATAAGAATAGTGACTACAAGACTGAGCAAAAAGTAGATGTGTTTGCACTGTAGAGTACTGTTGTCTAATTTCCAACATACATACGCAAATACCTCTATAAACACAAAACTGTAATTTGTCATGATGCATTTTACATACATATAGAAAATCTGTATTCATAGATAAATACACCACTCAAAGAAGATTGCAGAAACATTGTTTAGTAGCATGTAGCTGAAGTATGCTAAAACATCACTGTCATAATGTGTCATCTCCTTGTGTGTTTGAAATGGGTGTGTAGGCTTTGTTTATACACTGCTGTACGAGATTCAGTATCTTGGAAAGCAAAACATATTTTCACTGCCTAGAAAGGTACTGTTGACAGCAAAGGGCTTAAAGCAAATAGTGAAATGATTTGTGGATTACTAAAGCTCTTTTTTAGTAATTGTCAGTAATAGAACAGCTGTTTCCTACACATAGTGATGTTCACCCAAAAGGATCTGTTAAGAAAATCAGCCAGTGGTATAGTACAGTTACTGGTTCTGAAGGCAAGAATAGTACAAAGTGAGCTGTACTGGATACTAAATGTTAAGGAAAACACTGGAATAATCTTATCATTATTATGTAAATTGAAAAGAAAAGCCCTGATAGAGTAATAACCAAGTTTTGAATGAAGGTGAAATGACTTCCTCTTTCTGTCAAGCTTTTTCATCATAGATTCTAAGGCTTTCAGGAAAAAGATATGTATACTTATATAACGTACAGTAAAAATACTTTTAAGCTGTTGAATTCTTGAAAATCTGTGTTTGCCTGATGTTCCTAATTTTATGCGCAGAAAATAAGACCCACTTTTGCCACTGCAGTTTCAATGTTGGTTTTAATAGCAAAATATAGATCTGAGTGATAAGAGTATGTTACTGGAATTATAATGCAATAACTTTGTTTAAATGTCTATGACCATTGCAAAATACAAGAGATATATCTGAATTTAGCATAATGATCAGCTGAAAAAAAATGGAATATGATCATTTAGAAGTATATTAAAATTTACAAGTTAAATCCCAAATGAGCTACTAGCATGAGATATGCATGGATAGAAGAAACTAAATGGTTAAAGCCAAGAGAATCAATAGTTGAATAAAATGGGCGTGGAATTGGAAGCATAGATTCAACTTATTCTTCTAAAATGTGGAATGGTAAAATATAATAATTACTGTCTTTAGAATTTCACGATATGTATGCAAAGAGGCTGAATTACGTGAATTATGTGAAGTAGCTGTCAAGCTATGTAGCAAAGTAAAATAGAAATGGAGTTTGTTAGAGAAGATGCTTATAATTATCACTTATATGACAGTGTAGGGATGCAGTAGTTATGTCAGATGCCAAATTAAGTCCTTAAATTAAACACGGGGACTAATTTGTAACCCAACTTTTCCTTCCAGTAGTAACACTTGCAGAAAAATCTTCTGTTTTACCAGAAGGTCAAGGGAGTAATAAACTGAGGTAATTTTATTGCCTGTGGGCTTTTTTATTTTTATTTTTCCGGCATCATGTTGTCTTCTGACTGCTGTTTGCTGTGTTTTGTTTTTTGTTTGATTATTGTTTTTTTTTTTTAACATTTTGTTCATGTTTGCCGAGAAGACAGAGCAATAGCATTCATGCCAGCATTATCCCACTCGTGACCCAGATTTTTCCCTTTATTCTATTGTTCACATCAGAGCTGCATCTATAATTATTCAAAATTGATGCACTCAATACTTTATATCACAACTCTTGAGTAAAAAGCACCTGATAACAGCTAATGATTTTCGTGTATTTACTAAATGTTCATAAATTTGTTTTATTAAACAAATTTACTTTGTTATTTGGAGCACATAAATAAATATAAAAATGATATGACAACAGATGAAGCAAATACATTTAAAATTTCAAATGAATTGTTGCATTATGAGGCCTGATCCAAAAGTAATGCTTCCTATTTTATTATGTTGTCCCACAATGTCAAAGGTGGATGTTGGTGGTATGACTGTAGAAGTTGAACCTTCCCATTGACATTCCTTTGAATTTTGCTGCTGTGCAATAGGTGGTAGAAGAGAGACAGGGCCATGTAAATCGACAAGATCTTTCTTTGGACTCTTTCAAAGCATATATACATTCCCTGTGTACAGAGGGAGTCTGGGCACTGTGTGAGACTTGAATCCACAGGTTAGCTCAAATGCTGAACATATCTAAATTAAAAGCTGAAAGTAGATTAAGTTGTTAATGCCCATTATTTACTCATGTTCTTCTTTCAATTCTGTTCTAAATTTTAGTTTTGAATATTTATACACTATATAAATTGTGTTTGCTTTCCTTACTGTAATGTTTCTGTTATAACAAAGAATTTGTACATAACATAATGTCTTGGAATTGTATAATTCCAATAATTCCAATAATTGTATAATGATATATACTTCATATTTAATATTATTACATATTGGTTGTATTTTTGGACATAGAGCTATTTGATTAAATTTCAAAACTGCAGAAAGATAAATTAATTAAAATTATATCCAATGTCATAGATCAAACCAAAGATCACAGTTAAACAGTTATACTTCTATTGTTTTCATCAAAATACATTTCTACCTTCATTCCTAATCCAATTCCTAGTGATGGCTACAGATTTTGTGGATTTTGAATCAATATAAGAAGCCTTACTTCTGTTTATATTAACCATAGCAGACTTCTCCAGTAAAGATTGATGGGAGGAGTTCCACTCTTCCCTACAATTGTTTCAGATACACAATCATTATGTATACCTATGATTTGCAATGATGTCAGTGTTTTTGTGTGAAGCGAAGAAGATTTTAAATGAATATTCAAAAGTATACACCATGAAACTACTGTTGGTAACAGAATTCACAGATCTTTCCTGAGCCTTTGAAATTTCATCTGCTTTCATCTGCCATATTCTAAGGTCAACGCTGTATGCTCAATGTGACAATGATTCAACAACCCAGAAATTATTTTCTAATAGTGTATCAAACATTTCTGAATAATAACAACAATAATAATAATAAAGTTGTGATTGTAAAGACTGCACAGAGAGGTCAATAATAAGATTTTATTATATCTTTATTTAAAAACACGCAAACAGACTTACAGCACTGACTTTCAACAGTCTTTGATATTCTAAACTTGAATTCATTTTAGTATTTGAAAATCACATTTACAGTCACTAAAATCAGATTGATTGTCTGCACATAGTTACGCACTGCCATGAGAAACCCTGTAATATTTTGGTATGTTATGGCTGGTAGATATGAAATATTGGTAGAATACTTGAGCATATTAGGACTGACAGTAAAAACAAGATAAGGTGGGTATCGATATCTATATCTATAATATCTAGTGGGTGGCAGTCTTGCCTTCAGCAGAGGCCTTGAAACTACATTTTTAAAGTCCCTTCCTACCCAAAACATTCTATGATTCTATGATCTCAAATGGTGCTAGATTTTCTATGCTGAGGCAATTGAACTAACACTGTGAAGTCAATATATGTAAATTACTTTCCATATACCAAAACATAGACTGAAATTATTTGTAAAACCAACACTCACAAGTAAACTGTTCTGTGCTTTCTAATTAGTTGGCTAGATCTTCATTTTTGTAAGTGAAATAGGATTTCAACAATTACTTTAATTAGCCTCAGTATGACATTTCTATGTCATTTTTAATCAGTTCTTAAATAAACACATTACAAACTTAATTGGAATAAGAGGAGTAAAGAGGTCACAGTGAAGCATAAGAATATGAAGTTGACTGAAAATATTTAAGGTATGTGCTTTTAAAAAGTGGGTACATCTCTAAGTAGATCCTAGAGACATAATTAAGAAGATGGGATAAAATTGAAAAGTGATAAAAAGAGAACTGTTAAATAAAACCTCCAAGACTAGCAAGTTCAATAGATTTGTTGAACAACAGGATACATTCTTTAGAAGTGGATAAATTTTAGAACACTTCAGCAAAATAAAGCTAGGCTGCAGAAAATGCTTCGGCTGTAGTTTGATGAAGAGACGTACAAGTTGACCTAAAAGACCTTTCTCTATTTCTAATCTTTTTTCCCTGTGGAGGGGTAATTATTGTGACTTCCTGTATATCATCATAATTATATTACTCTAAATTAGTGCAATAAAATATTATTGACTATTTGTTTTACAGTATTTATGTACTTTATTTTATTAAATGATATGTATTTTGCTTAAGCATAAAGTATTTTTTTTCCTAACACTCTTAGCAATATTCTGGTGCATCTGAATTTAATTTTGTGTCATTATACAAGATGGAGAGACTCCTTGACCCGGGGAGGTGAGAAGGATAACAACAAAGGCATATGTATTAGTCAATAATGTGTGCAGATTAAAAATTGTGCTGGTCAAAAAGACAAAACACTATGAAAGTACTGTAGGATTAAACAACCATTATTTTTATTCTAGACATCCATGTTCATTATTCTAATGTGAAATACAGGTAAAATGTTCAAATTATACTGCAAAGTATAATATCTAGAAAAAAATTGAGCTATGTTTAACAGATGTACATATCTATTATAATTTGCAAAGCTGGTATATGCAGCTGGTGAACTTGAAAGACAGTAACCTAGAGCTAAACAAATGGTTCTTATATTCCTGGAATAGTTGCAAAGTCTCAGTATCACATTGTAGAACATCTGGTACCTCATCATTCAGAGCTGCACATGATTTGCCGTCTTTTCTAACACAATTTTTTTTTTTTTTAACATATTATGTTTTACAATGTTCAGGCTGAGACAGTTAGAGACCTGCTCCTCCAACTGGACTGTCACAGGTCCATAGGACCAGATGGGATCCACCCTAGGGTGCTGAGCGAGCTGGCAGAGGTGTTTGCCAAGCTGATTTCCAACATCTATCAGAGTTCCTGGTTATCTAGAGAGGTCCCAGAAGACTGGAGGCTTGCCGATGTGACTCCCATCTACAAGAAAGGCCGTAAGGAAGATCCGGGGAACTACAGGCCTGTCAGCCTGACCTCGGTACCAGGGAAAGTTATGGAGCAGATCATCTTGAAGGAGATCACGTGACACGTGCATGGCAACCAAGGGATCAAGCCCAGCCAGCACGGGTTCATGAAAGGCAGGTCGTGCTTGTCCAACCTCATCTCCTTCTATGACTGGGTGACCAGACTGGTAGATGAGGGAAAGGCTGTTGATGTAGTCTACCTTGACTTCAGCAAAACCTTTGACACGGTCTCCCACAGTGTTCTCCTGGGGAAACTGGCAGCCTGTGGCCGGGACAGGTACACTCTTCTCTGGGTGGAGAACTGGCTAGAGGGCCATGCCCAGCGGGTAGTGGTTAATGGAGTTAAGTCCAGCTGGTGTCCCATTATGAGTGGTGTCCCCCAGGGGTCGTTACTGGGGCCCATCTTGCTTAATATCTTTTTTGATGACCTAGACGAGGGGATTGAGTGTACCCTCAGTAAGTTTGCAGATGACACCAAGTTGGGAGGCAGTGTCGATCTGCCTGAGGGTAGGGAGGCCCTCTAGAGGGATCGGAATAGGCTGGATAGCTGGGCTGAGGTCAATGGGATGAGGTTCAATAAGGCCAAGTGCTGGATTCTGCACTTTGGCCACAATAACCCCATGAATGCTATAGGCTTGGGGCAGAATGGCTGGGAGACTGTGTAGAGGAAAAGGACCTGGGGGTGTTGGTTGATGCTCGGCTGAACATGAGCCAACAGTGAGTCCAGGTAGCCAAGAAGGCCAATGGCATCCTGGCCTGTATTAGAAATAGTGTAGCCAGCAGGAGCAGGGAGGTGATCATCCCCCTGGACTCAGCTCTGGTGAGGCCGCACCTCAAGTACTGTGTTCAGTTTTGGGCTTCCCACTACAAGAAAGACATTGAGACCCTGGAACATGTCCAGAGAAGGGCAACAAAACTGGTGAGGGGTCTAGAGCACAAGTCTTTCTGAGGAGTGGCTGAGAGAGCTGGAATTGTTTAGTCTGGAGAAGAGGAGCTCAGGGGAGACCTTATTGCTCTCTACAATAGGGTCAGCCTCTTCTCTTGGGTTACTAGGACTAGATGGGATCCCTCCCCTCACCTCCTCCCAGCTGGGATGGGGGAGAAAATTGGGAGAGAAAAAGTAGAACTTGTGAGTTGAGATAAAAGTATTTACAAAGACAGAAAAGGAAAATAGAATAAAATAACAGTAATGATAATTATACACAAAATAAGTGATGCACAAAGCAATTGCTCGCCACCTGCCGACCGATGCCCAGACAGTCCCTGAGCAGAGGCCCCTTGCCAGCTAACTCCTCTTCCTTCAATTACATGATGTCATATGGTATGGAATATCCCCTTTCTCAGTTTGGGTCAGCTTCTCTGTTCCTGTCCCCTCTCAGTTCCCTGTGTCCCCCCAACTCCTTCACTGGCAGAGAGATACAAGAAGCTGAGAGACTGAAACGTTCTTGGCTCTGTTCCACACAGCCAGGCACCACGTATAAACAATCTCTGTGTTATCAGATTTTTTTTTGTCTAGAACCAAACCACAGCTTTATACCAGACACTATGAGAGAAAGTAACTTATGTTTCAGCTAGAAACTAAGACACGTTAGTACTGCAAGTATTTCTCATATTAATAATTTTACTCTTGTACCACCACAGTCTGTGTGGTGTATTGAACGCTGAACTTGGTTCACAACTGCATTTCTGATTAGTTGTCTAATTTTTCAAAGCTTTTAGCATATGCATAGTCTCCTTTCTTCCTTAAATTTGTTTTCTACCATAAAGCTGGAAGGATACATTTTTATTAGTGCTCCTTTCTTCCTGGAAGAATATTCCTGTTCTGGAACTATCACATTTTTTTTTTCTCCTGTTTTTTTTTTCTGTGTAACTTACATTTACAGAAAAGTTGATTGAGTAGTGTTTTACTATTTCATGTGTTCACTAATAACTTATATGCATTTTCTTCCATGTCCTTTTATCTCATATTTTCCTTCTAATCATCCTTGTTTCTTCTTTCTTAAGACTTCTTTCCATTATTGTAAGTCATAGAAATGGAAGACATTAAAGCAAGTAAACAGCACTGGGAAATCATCAATTAAGCTGTATCACAGGGAACCTGCATGATGAACAATGTAAGGGGATGCCATGTACAAAAAGACAAAGCATAATATTGTAAAAAGCCCTTAGAGAATTCTGAAAACTGAAAGAATCAGTGAAAGTTGTACTAAAATGCTGTGTAAGAAATGAAGGAAGTTAATAATTTAGTATACTTCTGTGGGAAGACAGTCTATTCTGAATGTTCAGTGAATGACAGCTTGCTCTATCTTCCTTTATTGGTAGTGCTAGATTTTTTCAATATGGCAATTCATATGCAAAAGTGCAAAATGTCTCTCAGAAAATATGGCCCTTTTTCTCGTCATCACTATATTGTGCCTTAGGCTAAATTACAAAGGAAAATCTATAGGAAATAGGACTACACTGTTCTAAATTTTAAAAGCATATAGATAAGCACGTATTTATAAAAATGTCAGTACATACAAATACTTCCAAAATGTTCAAGAGAGATAGTTATAGGATGAGTCTACTCTCTTTCTTTCAATCTTTGTGACCTATCTCTTATCTCAAATTAATACGCTCAAATGCAATGGTTGGGCTATTAAGTCCTAATATTTGACAAAGCATTAAGCGTATAAACCGTCTTGCTAAACTGCTTCTGTAATGTCTAAGCTTATTTTTATAGAAATAACTATTGTGTGGCTTTTCACATTCTCTGCTGCAGATGCAATTATATTTGAGTTGGTATAAATCATTTAAAGAATTCTTATGTTGAAATATGTAATGAGAGAAAAGAGGATTTTATGAACAATCACTTTAAAGACACAGTTTCCTGGAGAATCTGCTCCATGATCTTCCCAGGCACAGACGTGAGGCTCACCGGCCTGTAGTTTCCCAGGTCTTCCTTTCTCCCTTTTGTATACATGGGACTGATATTTCCCTTTCTCCAGTCATCAGAGGCTTCACCTGAAAGCTATGACTTTTTGATGGAGAGTGACTTAGCAACTGCATCAACTAGTTTCTTCAGGACCCTAGGATGACTATCATAAAGCTCCATAGTCTTCTCTTACAGTGGGAAGGATTTTGCTCCCCTGGCTCCCACTGAGAGGTTCAGGGACATGAGAGGTGTGGGAAGCCTGACTGCCAGTGAGACTCTGGCAAAGAACTCATCAAGTACCTCAGTCTTCTCCATGTCTACTGAAGCCAGTTGTCCCTTCTCATTTCTCAGAGGGGATACACCCTCTTTTGCCTGTCTCTTTGGACCAATGTACCTGCAGAATCACTCCTTGTTTTTCACATCCCTTGCAGAGTGCAGTTCCATTTGTGTCTTGTCTTTCCTGATCCCATTTCTGCATGTCCAGATGGCATCCCTGTAGCCTTCTAACATTATTTATCTATAAGCCACTTGGACAACCCATTTATAACCAAATAATTGACTTCTCTTGTGGCATCATTTCCTTATATGGAGGAATCTTATGGGTGCAGGCAGGTAGAAGGGGTTTTAAGTTAGATACTGCAGCATCAGTGGGGCCTATTTGAACAATCTTTTCCTTCAACATGCTATTTTTTTTTCCCCAAGCTTATAGTTGGCAACATTGGATATCATTGTACACAAACTAATCTGACAATGTCAGTACTGCCTTCCCTTCATGTTATCTATTCAGTTTCTGTCAGTGATCAATATGTGACTAAAAGTTCAGGACAATTGCAGCTGTGAGAGATGCTGTAATCTACTGTCATGCACCAGGAGCCATCTGGCTTCTTTGTGGGACAAATAAGACTATTAAAAGGAGAGTGGTAGGCCAGATAATGTCTGTCTTGAGCAACTGTTAATTGTGTGAATGATTACAGTATTCTCCTTCTTTCCCACACACTCCTTCCCACTCTGTAACTAATACTGTCTTGAGCCTTCTGGTTTAGGAGGTGGCAGTAAAACAATTGGTGCAATGAAGTACCCTACCCACCACATTAGCCTGAATTCAAAAAAGGGATGTTAACCATCAAAATTCCATTCTCGATTGTACATCTCTGTACTTCAATCATTCATATGTGGGATTTTTTCCCGGCTGTAGACTGAAGTAGGCTTCATGGATTGACTCTTCAGAACCATCAAATGACCTAATGGCTACAAAGTGACTACATAGGTAAGGAGAAGGATCCCTGTGAATCTCAGTTACCTCAGTCTAGGTATCTAAGAGAGATCTGATGCATTTATGTTAGTTTGTTTTTGTTTTATTGTTGTTGTTTTTCCCAGTTCTAATATATAACTAGATTTATCACAGAGTCACTGAATCACAGAGTCATAGGGGTTGGAAGGGAACTCTGGGTACCATGAAATCAAAACCTCTGCTAAAAGCAAGTTCCATAGAGTAAGTTGCCCAGGAAAGCGTTCAGGCAAGTCCTGAATATCTCCAGGAAAGGAGACTTCACAACCTCTCTGGACAGCCTGTTCCATCCAGTGCTCTGTCATAGTAAAGTTCTTCCTCATGTTTGTATGGAACTTCCTGTGTTCCAGTTTTTACCATCTGCCCCTTGTCCTATTGCTGCACACGGCTGAACAGAGCCTGGCCCAATCCATTTGATTCCTGAACTTTAGATATTTAAAAGCAGTGATGAGATCTCCTCTCAGTCTTCTCCAGGCTGAACCTAGGTCTCTCAGCCTTTTCTCATGAGGGAGATGCTCCTGGCCCCTAATCATTTTTGTGGCTGTCTGCTGGACTCTTTCTAGAAGAGAGAGTCTTCTTTTATCTGTTTTGATCTGGGGAGCCCAGAACTGGACACAGTATTCCAGATGTGGCCTCACTAGGACTGAGTAGATGGCAAGGATCCCTTTCCTCGACCTTCTGGCCATGTTTTTGTTAACGCAGCCCAGGATACCGTTGGCCTTCTTGGCCACAAGGGCACACTGTCAACTCGTGGCCAACTTGTTGTCTACCAGGACATCCAGGCCCTTCTCTGCAGAGTACTCTCCAGCAGATCATCCTCTAACATGTACTAATGTATGTGGTTATTGCTTCACAGGTGAAGGACTTGCTGAAGTCAGAGTGCACAACATCCAATGCTCTCCCCTCATCTACTCAGTCCGTCATAACATCATAGAAGGCTATGAGGTTGGCTGAGTATGATTTCCCCTTGGTGAATCCATGTAGACTACTCCCAATAACTTCATTTTCTTCCAATTGCTTGGAGATGTCATCCAGAACAAGTTGTTCCATCACTTTCCCAGAGATGCAAGTGAGGCTGACTGTCCTGTAGTTGCCTGCATCCTCCTTCCTACTCTGTTTGAAGTCTAATGTGACATTGGCTATCCTCCAGTCTTCAGGTACTTCTCCATTCTCCAAGACCTTTCAAAGATGATAAAGAGCTGATTGGCAATTACTTCTGCCAGCTGCCTCAGCACATGATGATGTATCCCTTTGAGGCCCAAAGATTTTTGTGCATTGCTTTTTCCTGCATCATTCCTGATCGGATCCTTCTCAACCAAGGGGAAATCTTCCTTTCTCCAGACTCTCTCTCTTACCTCCAGGGTCTGGAATTTCTAAGGAGCAGTCTTAGTAGTAAAGGCTGAAGTGAAAAAGGCATTCAGTATCTTTGTTTTCTCAGCATCCCCTGTTACCAGAGCATCCACTTCATTCAGTAGTGTACCCACATTTTCCCTTGTCTTCCTTTTCTATTGACATAAAAAAGTCTTTCTTGTTGTCCTTGTCCTCCTTCACCAGATTTAATGCCAAGTGGGCCTCAGCTTTCTTTGTTGCATCCCTGCATGTCCTGATGACATTCCTATATTCCTCCTAAGTGGCCAGGCCCTTTTTTCACATTTCATAGACTTTCTACTTGCTTTTGAGTTTATCCATGAGAACATCGCTCATCCATGCAGATCTCCTACCTTTTTTGAGTGATTTCCTACTCTTAGGGATGCACTGGTCTTGAGTTTGGAAGAAGCGATCTTTAAGTGTTGACCAACTCTCTTGGGCCCTCTTACCTTCCAATACTCCAGCCCATGGGATACCTTCAAGTATGTCCTTGATGTGGTCAAAGTTGACTCTCCTGAAGTCCAGTGCCAAAATCCTACTTATTGCTCTGCTACTTCCACATATGACCATTGACTCTTTCAAGATTTATTATGCTCCGGTTCCTCTCCAGCCACCTGACACACCTAGTCAATCCTGATGTTTTGTTTATTGTCTACAAAGTGCAATGGGGATTAGATCCAAGTATATTAGAACAGATAGTTTTCTCATCCCCTCTCTTGCCAAGCAAGAGTTACCAATTGTATTATTAGACTGCTACTGCTACTCTTTTAATGGCTTCTTCTTCAATTATTTGCGCAGGCCTCAAAGGTAGTGTCAGCTTTCCATCAGCTTCCTTTTCAGGTGTATCTGCCTGCATGAGTGCTAAGAAAATTTCTCTACAGGTCACCTTTCTTTTAGGTTTCTGTGCATCTGTAATATACATTCTGTAGCTTTACTACTTGGATTGATATTTTCCCAGTTGTCCCAACAAGAAAATGATTTTTTCAACTTATTTTCCCTGAGCAGCTTCCAAGACAAAATAGTGCCCTTTAGTATGAAGGAGATTCCTGACAACAAATGAGACTGAATAACAGAGGGATATAATTTGGTGTCTGGGCTGATAATGCTATGGGAATATATTCCCTATTGTACAGCCAACTCCCAATGATATTGCCCAGCCTCTTCCATATGCTCCATGCAGCTGATTTATCATTCTAATCACAAGAGGATGTGTAATGTGTTTGGATGTCTTAATAAAGCTCATTCCAGAGGGAATGAGCTACATTCCCTGAGTTCCCTTTTGTCAGTATGCAAAGGGTTTTGTAATATTATGAATAACCACAGAAACTATTTTTATCTTAAATGCACACTATTCCATCTCCCCACCATCCAAGAAGAATAGCTCCAGACCCACACTTGATCCCCTGATCAGATAAAAACAATCTTACATCCCTCCTGTTGCTTGGAACATTGGTTGTTACAGGCTGGATTCTCCACTCCTTGACTGCTGTCACCTTTTTTATAATTCCCATCCTTTGCTCAGTAAATTAGTTAGGTAGCTACAGAAGAGTTGATATCTTTTTCACTGAGATTTCAAAGCAACCATCACATCCTCTGTGAATAACATTTGCTGTAATTCTCAATCCTTTTTTCCTTCACAAACAAAATTAGATATCTTCACACTGAAAATGAAAGCTAGCAGAGATGTAAAAATATCAAAGATTTGGATCATGTTCCAAAATGTAGGTTTAGTAGGAAGGGTGGGGTTTGTAGCAAGTTTGGTCTAAATGGTCACACCAAGTTTCAGATTATGGGGTTCGTAGTTTAAAAGGTTGTGTGTATTTTTTTTTCTTTTTTTCTTTTAATGTATTCTGTAGCAAAAATTCTCGGGGATGAGTAGGTTTTTTGTTTTTTTTTTTTTATTCCTTTTGAACGTTTCATCCGAAAGATGAACAAGAATACTAGATGAGGCACTCTCAGTTTCAATTGCCTATTCTTGATGACTAGGTTGACCATGGATATAATATATATTTCTGAAACAGCGAATTCACTAAAGGAGAATTATTTTTTGAATTGATGGAAAAGATTTAAATATATATTCACTTAATCAAAAATACTAGTTTAGAAGCTTTTAAACTACCACAGCTGACAACAATAGAAAGACATTTTGTCAGAACTTACTATGAGTATCTTTGCTATACCAGTCACCTTGGAGAAAATGCGTTGTTTATTTTGTCCTAGTCTACTTATTCTCATTAATTTGTCACTACTGCAGCTGTAGGTGACAGTTTTTTAAATAGTCCTCTCTTAATAATATGATGATAGCTTTTCAGAAAGCATAGGAATATCTTAAGCTTTTTATTTAATTGAAAATGAGAGATCTAGCAATGCAAGTAAATCTTGCCTTTTTGTTAGGCATTTCAAAGTTCATATATGGATACATATAAGGCCCAGACAAAAAAAAAAAATCTTTCATTAAATTTCAAGCTTTGGAAGAAGTGTCTGAACAGATCAATTTGCCTTAACATTAACAGCATTTCAGCCATCAGATCAAAATTCCAAATTCCTTACTGAAGGAAAACTTCCCAGCTAAAGGAATTTTTGTCTCGTAATTTCAGACTACCTACCAACCAGGGTACAAGTAGGAACCAAGTGCATCTTTTAATTCAATCTCTAGATGTTTATAATTGATATTTCAACCCAGAGAAATACTTTGCAAATTAGCTTTGTGGAATTTCATTACCAAGCTATGGTAGGACTGAAATGAAACGGCTGTATGAGTTAAATGATTTCAATTATCTTATAAAGACATTGTAGAAGCAAAAAAAGTTTCAAATATTCATGGAATGACAAAGACCATATAATTTGGGGCTCCCTGATACTCAGCAAAATAAAATAATAAAGAATTATTTAACATATTATCTTCAGAGTACAGTCATTGTCATTCAAATAAAAGACACCAGAAATAGACAGTCTGGAAGACCTTATATGGAAAGTACAGATAATTTTTCACTAAGGTATTGAAATCTGGATGACTTTCAATGATTTTATTGCAATTCTGCTTTGAAGATAATGTTAAAAGTGTTTGCGCATGGATTGACTGATGTTTATATGTTAATTATCTAGTAATGCTACTATCAACTCTGTTTCTCAAGATTAACTTCAAAAAACATCATTACAGGTAAAAATACCTAGTTATAGGTAAAATTACTATGTCTTTCAATGTGCTATTTATTAATTATAAACTCCCTAGATTGAAATAAAATCTCTGAGTAGAACTTTTTGCCTGTTCATAAATCATTTTTAAATGAAAATCTTGTCAAATGTATGGCAGAAACTTGCCTATTTATTATGGGACCAGAAGGAATTCTCTTGGTAGTCACAATCTCTTCACTTTTTTCCCCTGAAATAAACTCAACATATTGAACACTGCAAAGCAATTTACAAATTGGAATGGTCAAAATTGTGGCTGACCATTGGGGAATTTCAACGCAATATGAACTATGTCTCCTGACTAGCAAACTCCATTTAATTTCTCTCCTGTTCTCTACAAATAAATGTTTCAATGCTTCTAACTTACGACCTTAGAGAGTAACTTACCTGAAAGTCAAAGTTAAAGAAGGTAGCAATTTAAGAGAGCTTAATTACTGAAGCACATTTAGAGTCCAATGTGATAGGAGAAGAACTGGAATGTGGTATAATTAGGAAGATGAGATAGCAAATCCACTAACAGAAGAAACCTGAGAATCATGCACAGAAATAGATGGATATAGCAATTTAAAAGATGTTTGAAACCATGTTCTGTATGAGTTATTCTGAGCTGGGGCATATTTCTCAATTTACTCTGTCAAAACTGTTCATTTTTTTGTATAAATAATAAATATTCATTGGAGCAGCAATTTGAAACTATTTTATCAAGCTCATCTTCAGTACTTCCTTCTTCAGCTCACATTTAACTGTTTACATTTTTATGATATGTTGTACATGAGTAAAAAAATGGAAAGCATGAATTTGTTCATAATTTTATCATTATTAAATATGTTTGGAGGCTAGATTTAACAATTTTTTTCTTTCCCTTAAAGACAAACTCAAAAAATTACTAGCTAATGTTTAAAAAGAAAAGGAATAAACAGCCAAAAGTAATTGTGTTTTAAACTAATAGTACATGAGAATTAAAAAGTAAAAAAAAAAAAAAACTTTTATTTCTCCATATTAGTTAATACATTAAAATGTAGATGAATGCAAAGAAGTTCTATTATTAGGCTGGTCTAACTTGAGAACTTCTGGCATTACAATCTTTGTTGCTTTTTTTTTTTTTTCTCCCTTTAAAAGTGAAGTGTTCTTTTCAAATCTAGTGATTTCCACCTTTTGTTCTGTGTAGCAGAAGAAAATTTAGTAAAAGTGTTCTGATTTTTTAGATCGTTACTTATTCTTCTGTTTCTTAGTTAAGAAATAGACTTGTTTTGTTCCAATGTTTTTAAATACCTAGTAAAACCTCAAGGAATATACTATATTAAAGCATACTCAAATAGCAAAGGATATTTCTAAACACTAGATTTGGTTATTTCATGTTACCTTTTGTATTCTTTTTCAGTAACTCCTTATTTCCTTACTGTTTTCAAATGTCTGTGGTAAACTTCCTGTACTTCAGTTGCTGTCAGTGAGGAATTCACGTTATCAAAATAATTACTGGTCTTAGGAGAGAAAATAACTAAGTAATCCGGAAATTATTAAGAATATTTTCACAAGAAATGATGGATGAGCTAATACGCTGGGTGCTATATTTTTGGTAGTTGATGAGCATAGGAATCATTAGAATAGTTGATATCCTTATAACCTTGCATTTATGCATTTCTTTGAGAACAGATGACAATTCTATCTTCCTGTATACTTTTACATATTTGCAATGGTCTTTGTGCATTTTATACACACCTTTTCTCACATATAAATGTGAAAGTCAAATCTCTTACTTTTGCAACACTTTAATGGTGTTAGCCATTTCAGATTCAATTTATGTCACCTGATATATTTCAGATCTCTACCTTGAGTAAGATAAAATGTATCCTGTAAATACCCTAGTGGTGACAGCACAGCAACAGCAGAGAAATCATGCTCCTGTGACCTTAGCCCAACAAAAGCTGTGGGAAGAATATCCTTGTTTTATTAGATCACTTATAAGGGTTGGTCCAAATCAGAGCGCATGTAACTGTCCCTGTTCAAGCAAGGAGGACAAAACTGCCATGCTTCCACTCCTGATGCTCCTTTGTTTCTGCAAGGTAGTATGGCCTATTAGTGGCTGTTATTCTGATGATCTTGTAAGATTTCTCCCAAAGTTTGCTTTAATGTGTTGCATTTATATCACCAGTCTCCTGGTCTGGGCAATGCTTGGGTCAACCAATAGAATGGTTCTTATTTGATCATTGATTATTCAATCAATTATTTTCCCTTCCATCTACCCCTGTTGATTATGTCTAAATGCTTGTGTTGGATACTAATTTACAGGCAGAATTGTTTAGTTCTTCACGGTACTCTCAGGTCACAGAAGTCATTAATCTCCAGGTAAATGTTTACATCCATTCACCAACCATACTGGTTGACCATACTAAGGTCAGTTTTAGCGAGCTCATTCTAAATCACAGTTCTAACTAGTAGATAGGCCTAGGTACCTTCAGTAGGAAATTCACACTCTGAGTAGGGTGAAAAGGGCTCTGGAAGAGCTTATGTCTCCTCAACTACAGAGGAAATTTGGGAAATTGTTAAAATAAATTTAGGTTCCCAACTTCAAGATCATTGAGATATTCAAAGGCAGATGGGATGAATCCAAGTCCTTACAAATGTATATAAAAATGTTCTTGAGATTCTGGACTTTAGGCTAAGCTAAGTAAAGCAATGCACAAATGAAAATGCAATGTCAAACTGCTCTCCAGAGAATTTCAAGCTCATGATTTATCTATAAGATTATTTTTATTTTTTAATAGTCAACTGATTTGGAACATCTGATCCATATTAATGAACCTGAGGCAACTTCTAGGTTCCTAGGTGTAGTACCCCAGTAGACAAACAATACATCTAAAGTAATCTGTTTTCAAACTTAAAATATAGTGATACACAACTATAAACTGAAAAGAAGGCCACGGTATATATTTCATGTAGGTGGCTCTGAAAGTAATGCCTCCTATTTACTTCCACAGAAATTACAACAGACACAAAGAGCATGGTAACACCATTTGATAGAGAAAATTCTCAGCTACAAAACACTTGTTTTCAACGTAGTCATCACCATTAACTATGCAGTTTTGTCAGAGATGAACAAGAGCCTCCACGTCACGCTCGTAAAAACCTGCATGGCCACCTGGAACATGCTTTGTTTTTCATGTTGCTGTCACCACTGCTGAAGCACATCACTCACTGCCTTGCTGTGCTAACACACACTGTGTTGTCTCCATAAACGTTCAGCAAGTATCAATGAATGTCAACGGGTGCAATTTTTTCTGCATGAAGCAATTCAATTCCACACATTTGCTTCATCCGCACTTCCAGGTCAGATGCCATTTGGTCAGACTGCACCTCTGCTGCCATCTGTCACATGGCAATGAAATAGTGCGGAATATTGTTGGGAAGGTTTAAACTCTACTGACACACCACCAACATCCATCTTGTTTTATAGAAAATTCACTTTCTAGTTTCATGTTGGCCCATGGCCACCATGTTGTCATGGGCCAACATATTGAAATAGGAATCATTACTTTCACAGCAGCTTGTAATAGTAGCTGAAAAACAATTTTACCTAAGTATCCTCTGTGGCCATTGAAAAAAATATGATAATAAACAAAAGTAGATGTAGAAACATGATAAGAAAAGAGCTTTCCATTGCTTTATTCCATTTAAAGAACAAATATATTTTGATACACAGAATATGTTCTGTGGTTTGTTTGTTTGTTTGTTTGTTTTCAGTAAAATGCTGACTAATGTTTGGTAATGACTAAATATTAAATGTTTCAAATTAATTTACATTATTAAGACCATGTATAAATCAGTGTAAATGAGATCTGCAGTCAGAAAATAGACCATCTAGTATTCCTTAATTTTTTTTTTCTTTTTATCTCAGGTACAATATTCTCTTGCTAGTCAGTATTTGTTAAGCATTAAGGTGTTGCCAAGAAAGTGAAAAGCAAATAAACAATGGCCATAATTTATGTGTGAATATGCCCAATTGCTGTGGAGCTGCATAATTTGTATTCTCTATGCTGGCAAGTTTTCCTAAAAAGCCCCCTTGTTTTCGAGCTGTGTTGATAGCATATAATTGCATCATTGATGAGACTGGCACAGAATAAAGGAAAACAGCACTGTATTGTGCCCTGAAAAGAGAAAAGAATTAAAAAGAATAAAAGGAAAGGAAAACCAAAAATCAATGTTACTCAAGAGAAAAGAACAAGATGCACTTTGAATGAGATGATGGTTTTAATCTTCCAAGACATTAGCGTAAAAATCAGAACATGAATACTCTTGACAATAAAAAAAAAGTACCCACAGTTAAAGTTTAAACATCACATTCTTAGTTCTCCCGTAGAGAATCATTTCTATTTTTTTTTTCCCACAGCTTTTCATTTTTTCTTCATTCTTTCTTCCCTCTGTTACTCCTCTCTTATCTGCAATATTGGAGCTATAATGGTGCACTGAGACATTTTAAAAGCCCACATCCTATCTGTCTATATCTCCCTTGGATCCTACCTGCTTTACCTCCCTGCTTTTATCTTCCCTTCTTCATCCCATGCCATTTTTTTGTTATTAATCATTTTTTGATCTCAAATACTATTTTCATATGTGCTTTGGCTTTTCCAAACATAAATGATAATCTAACCTCACTACGACTTAATTTCTCCTTGGTCTCATTCTTTTCCCTGCTTTAGTATTGCTCTAATTGACTTCAACAAAGTTAATTCCTTTGAGTAAATTTAATTGTGAATTTTTAGCTTTGATTCGTTTTGACCCATCTTTTCTCTTAAAGATTATTTGCACACTCTCATCTTCAGGAAAAAAACAAAGCTTCTCAATTCTGCTTTCACCTGTACAGACACAAAAAAATATCTCCCTAATATATACTTTAATTACCCTCTGAAAATCTTCTAAAGAGACATGCTTCATGTGCAAATTATCACAAGGTATACTGAATTTTTTTTTCCTGTGGTTTTATAAAATAGAGTGTACATGATCACATATATATGTGCATATATATAAAAATTGAAAAAATGCCTAGAAGCTGTTTTTTTATTTTTATTTTTAATTTTTATCAATGCAAATCCATCATAAATTTTTCATGTAAGAAGTACCAAATCATATTAACATTGGGTAATAGAATGTGTTCAATCTATCAATTTTTAAATTAAACATTAATTATATATATTATATAGAAAGACCAAAATATATATTCAGAGACCATAAATCAGAGACTTAATCAGTTTTATAGAAAATTCACTTTCTAGTTGATTTTCCCTAATACCATGCTTAGATTTTATTTCCCTTGCCCTCATATTTTTTCTTCTCCATGAAATCTGTTTTGTTTTTATAGAATAATTAACAATTGTTTTACAAAACAGAACTTTCAACAGTGAAACATGCCTTGTTAATAGAGAAAAAATCACTTATCACAGCTAACAGTTAAAAATGCACTCTAACACTATCTAGTAAAGGAAAGACCTTCAGAACAGTTTTTTCTCACTATTGAATTTTGATGCTCATTTGCATTATATTCAGTGCTGCCAATTCGGTTTGTTCTAAGTATTGAACTAATGGGACACAGTTCATTTTCCAGTGTGAGATTCAATAGTATTACAGGCCACTGGTTCTGAGTCATTAAGTATCCAGAGATTTTGATACTATGGAAAAGGAATTGCAAAGAAGTGGTACAGACTAAAAGGAATCGGGGGGAAAAAAAAGAAAAAATAAAAAAAAAAAGAAAAAAGCATTCCACCTTGAAAATTAAATTATTCTATGAAATGAAACCCATCCTTTTTAACCTCACTACATGTAACAAAATATGTACTCAAAATGTATTTGACATACACAAAAAAAATTAGTTAATATCCGTACTATCATCACTAAATTTATAAACACTATCAGTAACATTTTGCTGTCATGCTTCCCAAAAGAAGCGAAAAGACATTCCTCCATTCTTTTTTCATCCCTACTGTAAAGCTCATGGCAGTTAATCAGAATAAAAGTTGTCCTTTTGGACTCCAGATGGAGTAGGGTTTATTAGGTTGCCTTTTCTTTTACTTACATCTTTATACTTCTTTCATTTTGGAAAGAGAAAAAGAAGTTCCATCACTCTGTTGTGATTTATTCAAACTGGAGACAAAACAAAGGTTACATCTGAAATGTATGTCTGCAAACATTAAAAAAAAAATAAAAAAGTTCATTGTTTTGACAATGATCACTATAGGACAAAATATTACTTAATATCTGAAAATTATATTATATATTACCTGAATATTTTGCTGTAGTTATCAATTAATTTGATGGATCTTAAAGATCTTTAATTTAAATACAGAACCTAACATTGGCAGAACAACACAGTAGCAAGAGCTTTACTCACAACATCATTTAAATTTCAAAATTTCAACAATTATCAAATTCCTTTTCACATTCTTTGGGTTAGATTTTTCCACTTATGCATATTCTTGTTTTTTTATAATCTTGATCTTGAATGCAATTTGATTTGAACCTAATCACAGGAAATCCTGTTTTTCCTGGTTATTTATTGTTGTTTTACTAATGACATAATACGAAGAACATAATTATATTACTTGCATTTTATTTACATCTTCAGAGGATCTTTTCAAGGCTCTATGGAATATTTTGATTACATGAATTAAGAAAAGCTCATGACCTGGTTCTTCATACTGAAGAAATATCATAATATAGATGGAGAACTCCAGTTTTGGCTGAATCTACACAAGCACTCTAATAACAGAGCAGTTGTATCTTGACTTAATAAAATTTTGGAAGTATGATTATTTGGAGAAGTTTTGGTTGCAGGAACACAGATGTTTTATGAATTATCCAGGCAGTAGAACAGTGGAATTGGGATGACGAAGAACTGATAGCATCTTATTTTCCTGTAAAAGCAAAATGACGTACTGCATATAGTTTATTCCAGAATTATAAACAGTATTGAGGAGCTTGTCAAAATAAATTCTTACATCCCAATCTATGAATATTGCCTTCTGACTGTCACCAAAATGCAGGAAAATAAACTCCTTAATACCAATGTAGTATTAAAAAGCAGACATTCTTTATTCAGCACTGGGTGCTTGGAAGATGAGCTTCTCCTACCATGCACACCTAGATACGCAGTAACTAGATTTTTATTACACTGTTACATACATATCCATTAATTTTTCTGTACATTCCCAAGAACAATTACCATACCACTCCATTCCAGTGTGTATGCCTAATTTATTGTGGTAGGGGACTTTGAGGGTCTTTCAGGACTCCTCATGGTCTCCTCAAACTTGTTTTTAAATTGAACCCTTAGCTCCCTTCTCCTTATAAAGCAGCATCTGTTTCAATGGCTACCTTCCCTACTTGGTTGCTAAGTCTTGAGTTGGCTGTATCTGATCAGTGGTTCTGCTTCATCAGGCATATGATTTGTTGTGGTTTGAGCCGGCAGGCCTGAAAATACCACACAGCTTTTTGCTCACCCCCAGCTCCTTGTAGTTGGGATGGAGGAGAGAATCGAGAAAAAAAAGGTAGAACTCATGGGTTGAGATAAAACTATTTACTAGAAGAAAAGGGAAGTAGAATAAAATAACAGTAATGATAAATATATACAAAACAAGTGATGTACAAAGCAACTGCTCATGACTCATGATCAATGCTTAGCCAATCCCCAAGCATACGCCCCCCCCCCAGCTACCTTCCCTTCCTTATATTACATGATGTCTTATGGTATGGAATATCCCTTTGGTCAATTTGGGTCAACTGCCCTGTTCTTGTCCTCTTCCAGCTCCCTGTGCCCCCCAACCCCTTCACTGGCAGAAAGACGCAAGGAGCTGAGAGAACTGAAAGTGTCCTTGGCTTTGTTCAACATTGCTGGGTGTGATCAGCCTTGTTTTCCTTCTAGAACCAAAACACAACTTTGTAGCAGACACTAAGAGAGAAAGTTTCAGTTAGAAACTAAGACACAGTTAAACATTATCTTTCTAGTTCCTAAAACAGTGCTAGTTTTGTTAGTTTACAGAAAGTATAGGTACAAGAGCATGGCAACAATTTGAGCATGGTAACAATTCCCTGCTTTGAGACTTCCAAAGACCTACCTCCTTGAGAGTCTCACTCCAAGATCAGTTTATCCCATCATTCTCCTTAATGCTGGCTACTAATTTTTGAAGTTGTTCAATTTTCCCTTCAATCAATTAGAAGTTATCTGTTAAATTAAAACAACACATTTCCTTGAACTCCTCTCATCTGTGGTTATGTTAGAGTAATAGGTGATCTATTACTGACCTGTTTTCCAGGGTGGCCTGTCTAAGACTGCTTAATTCTTCCCCTAAGGCCCCCAATGCTGGCGAGGTGATATTTATATCTTTGTGGTAGTTCACTGCTGCCCCCACACCAGGGCAGTCAAAAAGGTTGTTGTTGAAATTTCTTCAGGGCTAAATAGGGTTAAAATGATCCAAATTAGAAGAAAGTGTTTTATTTTGCTTAAAAATGATTTGTTTTATCCCTGAAATAATCAGTTCTTGAAATGACAGTAAAATCAGTTTATGTTAATCTCAGATGTCTGTCTTTATCTGAGTTTAATTTAGTTATGCTAACTTAGTTGTGATTTGGCAATGACTATTTAAAAAGCTAGTTCTGCAGGTGAATTTTTGGTCTTAGTAAATTCTGAGAATACGAAACATTTGTTAACTTGTATCAGTGGCAGCAATTCAAAGCCACTGTGAGCAGGTATATCCAATTAGTCATGAGTAAGGTTCAATATTTCATTTTTCTTTTCCTTATCATATAGCCTTGCCCTCTCCTCTAATTTTTTTTTCCTAAGTTTTATTTACACTGAAAACAAAACTAATTGAAGAATTCTGCTTATATATCTTCCTTTGAAATTGCCAGGTGCCATTTAAAAAGCATCAAGAGTTTGAGATTAATATTGTAGCAAAATATAAAACCTGAAGTGATGCATTTGCAATGATACTGCATCATCAGTAAAGTAAATCCACCAGATACCCTATACATTACAGTGAACAATTTCAAATCTCATCTCCCTACAGCACTCAAAGTGAAATGAAGCTGAATAGAACAAATCCTGATTTTTCACATTTACCATTATTAAAGAAAGGAACAAAGGAGTGCCAAGGGGAATAAGAGAATAAAGCTATGGTTAGTCAGTTGTGAAGAAAGTAAATTAATAAAACTAACCTCATTTCTTTTGTACATGCCTTCAGTTGATGCCCTGGGGAACAATTTCCTTTATAGAAAAGGGTCAGGGAATGACCAGTGTAGCATATTGCTATAACTTGACTCAGTATTATTGACAAACTGTATATCATCATCAACTGACAGATTGCTATATGTTTTGCTTGAGATATACCTTTATTTGTCTTCAACTAAATCTCCTGGACATTTATTTCCATTACAACTTTTCTATAATGTTTGATGGAAATTTTTGCAATACCTGTAAGAAAACAATTATTTTGCAAAACCTGTAAGAAAGGGAACTTGGAAAGGAAAATCCATTTAACCAAAGTGAAGATGTAGGGATGCACAAAAACAGTAAAGACCTTGTTAATATCAGTGATTAGAAGAGGTATTCACTAAGGCAGATTTTCACTCCTCTTCTGACCTGATCTGCAGTATGGGTTTAAAAATAAGATTCCTACATCATAAATGAGTACCCTGATAATGGCTTAACAAACATCTGGAAGTATTTGTTTTCCTGATCATTCAGTTCCATTAAACAGCTGAATATCCTTTGAAATTGGTACCAAGTGTATTCTTACTCCAGGTAAATGACTTAAGAAAGTTTACTGGGCTTATGTGGCAAGCTTTTGATAGCAGAAGGAAGCTGCAGGGTGACCTCTGAGAAGAATCCAGCAGCTGCACCTACCTCATTAGATAGGAGCCAGTTCCAACCAACTTCAAAAGAGACCTACCACCAGCCAAAGATTAACTAATTAATTATGTTAGTTGCACCTTTGTGAGAGAGTATTTCAGAAAGGAAAAAAACTGCTGCACAACAGCAGCTGTGAGAAAATGTAGAGAGAGACAGTCTTGGAGATACCAAGGTCAGTGCAGAAGAAGAGCAAGAGGTGCTCTAGGCACTGGAGTAGAAGTTTCCCTTGCAGCCCATGAAGGTGAGCCTGCAGTTGAGCAGGTGGTCTGGCAGGAAACTCTTGCTGGTGGGATACTCATTCTGGAGCAGTCTGCTCCAGAAAGACTGCTTCCAGAAAAATGACTGGAACCTATATTCTCTCACAGAAGTGCAGCTAACGTCGTTCATTGACTCATCTTTGAACAGTGCTTGATCCCTTTTAGAATTGACTGGAATCTATATAGGAACAGTTCTCGAAGAAAACTGAAGCCTGTGGGAAGCCTGTGTTGGAACAGTTCTTGAACTGTATCTGACTGGAGGAACCCCACACTGGAGCAAGGGAAAGAGAGTGCAGATGAAGGATGTTCTTTCCATACAGATGCAGAAAATGCTTTTAACAGAAGTTACTTATGTGTCACAAACAATATTTTAAATACACAGTAGAGAGCTTTATTTCCAAGAGGTGTAAAGACTGGACCTAGTAATCATTTACAAGTTAGAAATGATGAGCAAATGGGTGGTAGCTTCAGTCTTCGTGAATTTCCAATGCATTTCATAGAATGAAGTACAATACACATACCTCATTTGTCTTTTAAGGGCATGATTTCTTCTTTTACTCTAAAAATAACTATCAAGAAGAAGATGGAATTAGACAATTTTGTACAGTTCCTTTTTTTCCTTCATTAATTTGTAATTTTATTTGTGTAGTTTGTGCTTCCTGAACTGAACAAATAAACAATATCCCTTGTAAATAGAATGATCCAGAGAGAAGGTAAACCAATTCGACATACTTCTATAATTTATCTGTGAAATCTGCCAGTGTAATCTGAATTTAAAGCAGGGTTCTTTAATTACTAGCAACGCATTATAATTAAGAAATATTTTCTCCCAGGTTTTGATCTCTACCCCACTGGTCAATTTACTTCTACGTTGTACTTGTCTGCTATTACCTAGGTGGATACACTCCACTAATTAGCTCTTGGGGAAAAAAAAAAATAAAGAAAGAAAGAAAGAAAAAGAGCAAGAAAAGAAAAAGGGGAAAAAACTTGAATTGAATGCATAACTTTATATACATCACTATCCATTATGTACTGAGAAGGAAAATAATTGGAAAGCTATTGGGAGATACTTAAAATGCAGACAAATTGAAAATGTGCTGCAACAATGATCATATGACTAACTAAAGCAGTATAAAAGATGTTCAGATGTTCTAACTGTTCTAACTGTTCAAAGTGTAAAAGTTTTAGCTTTACAGCACACTGGATTAAAATGCAACCTCCTTATGAAATTACCATGAAATTGAGATGAAGCACATGCAGAACTAAACAGATTGCTTGGAAAGCATTCAGGTAAAAGTCTGGGGTTTTTTGTTATTGTTGTTTGTTGTTGTTGTTGTTTTCCTTAAGCTTGCTGAACTCTCAGCTGATTTCAAGGAAACTAATTTCAATTATTTGCTCTGCTTAAGCAAACTATATCAAAGGCTGTGCTGGTGTGTATCTACTAGAGTTACTGTTGATCGGTAAAACACAATATATCAACATTTCTCAGAGGGAAAAAGAAAGAAGGAGAATCAGCTTCTTCAGCTGATTTAATGGGATAAAATAAACTTAGAAAAAATTCACTGATGGTGTTGAAACAGTTGAGTCAATGAGATGTAGCCCTTACATGAATTAATACCATTAAATTTTTCCTAATGTGCCTGTTCTTTTTAGGACAAATTAGATGAAGTCTATTCCTTATCTCTGTCTGGAATAAAATCATAACAGGGAGATTATAACTGTCACAATACCTAGTACACACATTTTCTTTTCATTAGTTTTAACTATGTGTGTAAATTGGGCTTCATCTTGTGAAATTTATTTGGAAACCACAAAGACTGAAGCTACCAACCATCTGCTGATCATTTCTAACTTGTAAATGATTTGGGGGTACAAATATATTTTTTGTACAGTACAAATTTCTTCTATCTAACAGAACCATTTTCTGAGATAACCAGGAGAAGTATTTTTTTTTTTTTATTTGTATTTATCCAACTATAGCATTTATGTGGTAGGGTCACCAGATGGTGCTGTTATACGTAGACTTTCACTTTTTTCTTCCTAACATGTACAATTTTTACCTGAAGAAAAATAAATAAATCTGGAATTCTGGTGAAGTGTTCTATGACAGTCAAACATTTGGAAATACCTTTCTGGAAAAAAAATGTAACAGTCTGCCACTCATTGTGATCACATTCATTCTATAATTGCTAAACACCTGACTATTTTCAGATTTTGCATAAGATTTCATCTTCAATAATAACCCAATTTCCAGCAATGTATAAGATACTACAGCTTAGCAGAAGAAAAGTAATGTAGTCCATCGCTTTTTTTTTAAAAAAAAAAATCATAAAAAGGGATATTTAACTGGAATAACAACTCACATTCATATTAATTATTGGCTGCTTGAATTGGCATTATTCTTCTCAACATTGCCTTCCATTTTGAATATTATAGTTTTCTTGTGATGGCCATATCTGGACTCTTAAAATCAAAAATTGACATTAGACATTATGGATATTATCTTTAAAATGGATAGCACAGACTCTTAAAATGCAGTGTATCAGTAAACTGAGACAGATAGGAAGTGGCAACAAAATTGCAGCAGCTACATTAAAAAAAGTTCAGCATCACATATATTTACTTCAGAATAACATCATCATTGTATGACAAAGAGCTGAAAATGTCAGTCATGTCAGCATCATTAAAATGCCAGAGAGTTTGGCATGGAATGCTAGATTGGCAAATTGGAAATAAAATAAGCAATATGCATGTAGGTATTTCTGTGACATATTAACACATCAAGTTTCTAAGATAATGCACAAGGTGAAAACAAATTGAAAGAAAATAAAATAAAGTGGAATTCATTTTTTAAAAAAAATTTCTTTCTTTCTTTCTTTCTAGTGAGATTTCTAATATGGTATATAAATTTTACTTGAATTTCAAGCAATTATTATATCACTGAAAATCTTACTGCTAGGATAGTAAAGAACTATTTTTTTCCACTGAATTTCACTTTGTGTGGACCAATATTGGAAAAACCACAGAGAGAAGAGAATGAATCAGTTCATTTCCTAGCCTTAACACTGAGTGAATGACTTGTATTTCCAAAAAAAAAAAAAAAAAAAAAAATTTTCTAAACTTATCTCAAACNAAAAAAAAAAAATAGTTTTCTAAATTATTCTTAAAGACTTCCAGTACTGGAATTACGAAACGTGAGGTAAATGATTTTACTTTCTGACTGCTAGAAAGTTTTCCTCTAAACTGATTTTAATCTTACTTGCTAATACTGAAAAAAAACTTTTATTGTAACAATATTCCCAAGCTGCCAGAGTTCAAGGACCGTCTGGAGAACACTCTCAGTCATATGGTCTGATTTTTGCGTGGCCCTGTGTGGAGCCAAGGGTTGGACTCAGACATCTTTATGGGTTCCTTCCAGCTCAGGGTATTCTATGATTCTATGAATATTCCTTTTTTATTTATGCAAATCACAAATCAATGTCAAAAAGTTTACAAAAGTCGTACTACTTAATTCAGCAAAGTTCTTTTTCATTTATGAATTAGTTGAAATTAGATCATAGTTTTCCAGAATGTATACCTTAACTAAATTAATGAATACATACATACATGTATTTAAGACGTACACAATAAGCTCATTTGATACTTGATATTTTTCACTTTTCCCTGAATACCTATGTCAACATCTGTGTATTTCTTAATTAGACTATGTGTAGATTTCTTCAGCCTTCACAATAAATTACAATCAGCCTTATCATTAATATCCTCAAAAATTCACAAAATTTGCTGTTGAAACTCACCACTTTCTTTACTGTTTTTCCCTGTAATGCCTGAAAAGTTGCCTACAATATGTGAAGAAACAAATCTACAGATAAGAACATTCACGCTTTCCTTCCTGCTTTCAAATTATTCCAGGTAGACTGACAGCTGATAGTCAATTATTTAACTTCAAATTACAGTGATATTTTGATTAATTTCATATAATTAGTGAAAATTTGGCAAGAAGAAAGGGCTTTGTTTATGTCTTTAAATCTTATCTAAACCAGAATAGTGGGTTGATGGCTCTGTAACAATTTCCTTTACATTTATTAGTATTTTATGATAACAAACCTTTGAAAAAGGTTTACTGATGTGTTTGTAAGAGCTATCTGTAAGGGAACAGCCCCATATAACTGTTAGCGTAAGCCCAGATAATGCCCTGAGAGACAATGAAACCACAGTGAGGAGCCAGGTGTCCCTTCTCTTAATTTATTTATTTCTCAGCCACTCCTGGAAGAGTCCAGAACAATGTCTGAGAAACAGTCAAGCCATGAGAGTGGGGCTTCCTTTGATTTGGCTGGTTTCTAGTGTTCCAACCAAGATTTGGCTCATGTCTGGTGTCCCAACTAATCCTGGAACTCAAGCCAACTACAATGATAAATAAGGGTTAGGTGTGACTGTCCCTTCCTTTTTTCTCTGTTAGTCTAAATAGGAACTATGGGGGACTGGCCTCCCTTTGGGAGGTCCAAAGCATACAGGATATCTGTTCTATAAAAATCTCCTATTAAAGCTGACTTTTTTTTTTTTTTTTACTCTTACGTACAGACGTTGAGTGTCGTTTCACCTTAATCTAACTGGGGGGATTTGCAAATCTTGGACACTCTCCGCTCCCCATAGGCAAGGCTTGACACTATCTAGTGAAAATTTAGCGGAACCTTGGAATTCTCATGTGCATCTACCTATCGCCAGGCACCAAACTAGTATATCAGACTTCAAACTCACAAGAGCTTCTGGGGAAAAACATGGCTTATCATGCATTCTGGTGCAATTTAATACAGAGAATATAAGACAATTTTTCAAATGTCTTTCATTTTTATCATTTCTTTGTGCTGAAAAGTAAGCTTTACAGAAATCCTGTCTTTGTTTGTTTGTTTGTTCTTCTCTTTATTTATCTGTCTATCTATCTGTCTATCTATCTATCTATCTATCTATCTATTTATTTATTTATTTACTTGCTTATTTTCTGGAGGCAAGAGTTAAAAAGAGTCCTGGAAGTAGCACCACCCCATTTCCGGTTGTTTCACAGCTAATGTTCTTAGTATATTGTCATCCTTATTCATCAGGACAATTAAAATAAGAATAGATGTTGCTATAATGGGGTAATCAGTTAATCCCTAGCATTGTCTAAGGAAAAGAAAACTATATTTCAAAAGAATTTTCCTGTTTTGGTGCTTCTCATTTCCGTTATCTCTGCTTTCATCAAAAGCAGTCAAAATCCCAAGGAATGTGAAATCTAATAAAAAAAAAAATTGCTAGTGAATGGATAAACTTATCTGTAAAGGAGTTAAAATTTCAATAATAATAGAAGCTATCTGTATAGATTTCATCAGTTTCCAAGAAAGCATCTTCAAAGCATCTTCACTCACAAATAGTAATCATATCAATCAGATTTTTATCAAACTTTTCAATAATTGTAAGCTACTTTCTTTGTGTCTCATAGCCTGTAAATATAAAACTGTCTTAAATGTACGTTTCAAGCAGGATAATGGAAATGTGAATCAGAATCCACTGAAAAAAGAAATATTTAAAAAATTGATAACCTTATAAAAAGATTTCAAAGATAAAAATACAATCCTGGAATGCCTGGATTTCATGAGAAGCAAAATCCTCAGATAAAAGCCTGAAATCACAAAAATCATTGGGATGTTCACCACAATATTTGTCAATAAATTGACAAATTTATATGAGTTGTTTTTATTTTTACTGTGAAAAACATAAGGCTGTAATGGAAATGAAACAGCAGCATTAATTAAATAAAGGAAGTACTAGATATATCTGAATATTCACAAGAATTTGGGAAAGATTATTTATCTTCCAGTAGACTATGTAAAACTAGACTACTAACATGGTGCATTATTTTGTTTACATGGGTTTTCAAAATTAACCAGGGAGTTTCCACAAGAGCTCACAAATGTTTTCCTTTAATCTGTGAAGCTTATGAAAACTTGGGAAAATTTCTGTTAATTCAGAATTAGTCCTACACTCTGTTTTATGATACATGCAACTTCCATTTGAAAAAATATTTTTTCTGAAAACTATGGTCTTCTTTCAGTATTCCTAGATGAATACACTCATTGCACAATAAAATTTAACAATACAGATCAAACTCAAAAAGAAAAAACTTAGATTGCTTAAATTATATTCTCTATTAGATACGTATTTTCCAAACTCATTTCTTACTTTTTTGTTATTTTTTTTAATGTTTTCTGCTTTTTAATGGATTTTCACATCCTATTTCTTTAATATTTTTTGCCATTGCTTATCATATTGAAAATAACTCACACAAATAACACAAAATAACACAATGTAATTTCTATAACTTCTATTTTTTTTTTGTTTAGTATAGAGAAAGCCTCTGAACGTTAAAAAAAATGCAGACAAATCACAGTTTTTAGAATAAACATATTTTTGTTTAATATTTTTTGAAAATTAAAGCAAAGAAGATTACTACCTCTGATCACAATATAATGGCAAATTTTGTAATCCTGTTTTACACCAATCCAAGAAATCCTATAAAAGATAATGACATATGCAGAATATGTATGAGCTTTCCTAATGAATGCTTTGATTTTGTGATTGTTCTCACCATATACAAAATATTGTATTTGATATTTCTTCTTTGCCCAAGGTATATTTATAATCATTTTCAAGTTATGTTTAAAGTGACTTTTAATGATTAACTTCTTCTCTCATTCTGTCAACTTGATAAGCCTGAAGTTCTCATGAAAACAAAGAAACAAACTAGAGAAAAAACACTGAACTCCATCAAGCACAAAAGCAAGCATAACTGTAGTATTAGTGGTTAAAATAAGAATTATTTTTCCTAGTTCCTTTAACATCCAGACTGCAAATTACCAGACAGTATCTCAGGATTTTTTTGATCAATGTGTCATACTTAGCCTATTTAATATCTGCATGGAGTCATGAAAAGGAAATCATGCTTAACCAACCTGATTGCCTTCTATGGTGCGACATCTGGCTGGATAGTTAAGGGGAAGCCAGTGGATGTTGAGGGATGGACCACCTCTCCTATGAGGAAAGATCCAGGGAGCTGAACTTGTTTAGACTGGAGAAGAGAAGGCTTTAGAAGACCTCATTCCAGTACTTGAAGAAGTACAAACAGGAGCTTACAAGCAAGAGAGGGATCAACTTTTTTATATAAACTGACATTGAAAGGAAAGGGGGAAATGGCTTTAAACTAAGAGAGGAAATTTAGGTTAGATTTTAAGAAGAAATTATTTACCTTACATTATTTACCAATTACCTTAATTGATCTTACTGTTATTTCTATCACTGAAACAGAAGATAACTCATTTTCCCACTGAATTTCAATAGCGACTCTACTGTGTAGTTAGGATGGACTGTAAAAAAAGAAGAAATTTTAAAATCCAAGATTTCAAAAATAAAGAGGAACATAAACATATTTTACATATCTTCTGGGAACTCAGACATCAGGCTTTCAATTTATTATATAAAATTTGTTTCTTGCCTTAATGATTCACCTGATAAACTGTGCCTCCTCCACTTGCAGGAAATAAATTTAGCTTTTTAAAAAAATTAGTTCATTGCTTATGGTATTTACAGATTTTATTTTTTATTCTTTAGTTGATGAGACAAAATTTAAACATATGTTATCATAAAAATAAAAAGTAAAATAGATATTAAAGATTTCTTTCCCTAAGTATCAATAATGCATCTTAGTTTTCTATATTTAGCATTTGTAACAATTTTTTTTATTTCATTTTGTCTACTTCTGTATCTTCAAAATTCATTAATTCAAAAAACATGACAAAAAAAAACTTTTACCATGCATCATTGAAATATGTTGAATATGTTTTTATTGTATTAATTGCATAGGCTTGTGTTTCATCATTGTAAATCACAGAATCATAGAATCACAGAAACATTAGGTTGGAAAGGACCTACAAGATCATCTAGTCCAACCATCCTCCAATCACCATCCCTACCCAATAAGCTACTAAATCATATCCCTTAGCACCTCATCTAGATGCTTCTTGAACAGCACCAGGGACGGTGACTCCACCACCTCCTTAGGCAGGCCATTCCAGTGCCTGACCCCTCTTTCAGAGAAAAAGCTTTTCCTCATATCTAATCTAAATTTTCCCTGGCACAACTTGTGGCCATTCCCTCTTGTCCTGTCAGTAGTTATCTGGGAGAAGAGGCCAACCCCCTCCTCACCACAACCTCTCTTCAGGAAGTTGTAGAGTGCAATGAGATCTCCCCTGAGCCTCCTCTTCTCCAGACTAAACAATCCCAGCTCCCTCAGCCGCTCCTCATAAGACTTGTGCTCTCGACCCCTCACCAGTTTTGCTGCCCTTCTCTGGACATGTTCCAGGGCCTCAATGTCTTTCTTGTAGTGGGGAGCCCAAAACTGAACACNCTATCCAGCCTGTCCAGATCCCTCTAGAGGGCCTCCATACCCTCAGGCAGATCGACACTGCCTCCCAACTTGGTGTCATCTGCAAACTTACTGAGGGTACACTCAATCCCCTCATCTAGGTCATCAAAAAAGATATTAAACAAGATGGGCCCCAGCAATGACCCCTGAGGGACACCACTCATAATGGGACACCAGCTGGACTTAACTCCATTAACCACTACCCACTGGCCACAGCCCTCTAGCCAGTTCTTTACCCAGAGAAGATTATACCTGTCCAGGCCACGGGCTGCCAGTTTCCCCAGAACACTGTGGGAGACCGTGTCAAAGGCTTTGCTGAAGTCAAGGTAGACTACATCAACAGCCCTTCCCTCATCTACCAGTCTGGTTACCCAGTCATAGAATCAACCATTAAAATTGAAATTAATCAATCAAGACAAAATAAAAACAACAAAAAACAACAATTACTATTTTATAACAAAACAGATTTTGACTAAATGTAAAGAAAAAAATATATTTACATTTATTTAACACTTGATAAATCTAAGATTGGCTAGGCTTTTCATTCTTGCAATCTGTCATAATTTACATTTTTCCAGGGGACAAATAGAAAAGTGTCTTAGTTGCTGTAGGGAAACAGTTGATCACAGCATGAACTGATGATTGAGCATATGGTGGAGAGGTGTGGCTGGCCTGGGGAATACTGATAGATCACTTGCACCTGTGACAGGAAGGGGTGGACCTGGGGCGGGGTTGCTCTAGGCTTAGACAATGGCCAGCCAGGGAGAGAAGGACGAATCTTGAGAGGAAGAGAAGACTAAGAAGTAGCTTGAGAAAGAGAGAAAGGATTGGAAAGTAGCTTGAGAGAGAAGATTGGGAAGTAATTAGAGGATCAGCAGCTATGTGGAAGCAGCAGTAATCCTAGCTCCGCAGTAGAAGAAATGGCGTAGTTGTAAGCGTTTTGGGACTTTTCCCGTTACAGTTGCCTTTCGTGAATACTTTCTTGCACAGTGTGCAGAGTCTCAAGATGTAGCACATCAGAAATTAAAAGCCATTGTTTGAAGAAACATTCCTCCCCCAGTAACCACAGGGACAAGACTCCAAACTGTTTCTATTAATCTGAATGGAAGTAGCGTGGCTAAATGAAACAAAGCAAAGGTAAATCACAGCAGTTAAGACCTCATCAGAGCAAGCAATTCTCAATAAAATGCATCCCACATTCAAGAATCTGTGCTGGAGGGAAGGACACATTAAACGTAAAAATAATTCAGTGTTTAAATACAACAGTATTAATAAAAATGCCACATACGCATTTCCATCTGCATTCAAGCTACTAACTAGGACAGGAGTAAATAAAGTAGAGCTTTACTCATCTAGCAGATCAGTAAATAAGATAGAGGATACAGTGAACCAAAAATAGAGACTTGTCATTCAAGAGAGTGAACAACAAAAGACTTAACATGTAGAAGGATAGGACACCTATTTGTAATGAACTTTGCAGTCACCAATCACTTCTGACTAACGATTACAATCACTGTTGGGAACCTCTGTGTTACCAAGTGTTGAAGAAAACAGGTAATCTACAGGACAAAATATTACTGTGGAGATGCCCTACCTGTAGAAGTCCTAGAGTAAATGGATATGGTATCTCATTGGTTACTGTGTATCTTCGGAAAGGAAATGAAGGGATGAATGAAATTTTGTTAGAAGAGTGAACTTGTCAGGTTCTTTCCCAAAAAGCAGAGACCTATTCTTCAGAAGTAATTTTGAATGGCTCACAAATCCTTAAAAAGATCATTTTCCCCAACATCCCATACATTATATTTTGGTGTTGAGAGTTAGCCTGAATAAATTATATATGATCGAAAGCAAGCAAAGAAAAAACAAACAAACCAAACGAAAACAACAACAATAAAACACGTACAAAAAAACCTTAGTACAATGTAGATCACACACTAGCATTTGGATGAGTTCATACTTCTTGACTTCTGATATTTGCATTTGTGATGAACTGCACTATCTTTGTCAGATATGGTGAAAAGATTTTTCATCCTGTGATGTCATTGCTTACAATAGATTTCAACAAGGTTATACCATGGTTCTGAAGTAACTCACTGAAGCATCAGCTGATTATAGAAAATTTATCTGGTAAAGTCCATGAACACCATACTGGAACTATACAATTGATATCTGTGTTTGTCTGAGGCTCGTACATCATTGTCTCTGTCATTTGCTTTCCTAATATTGTATTAACTCATACGATTTTTATCAGACTAAATATAACTACCAAAAAATAAATACTCCTAGTTAGGTGAGTGACTTATCTATATATTTTTGGAGAGCTGGTCATAATGTGAAATAAATTAAAGATTTGTTTGTAGTCAACATCCCTTCCAAATTCCCAGAGATGTAGACATTAATAATAAAACAATAGAAGAGATGTAGACATTCTATAAACATAATTTAATTGAACCAGTATGTATGTTGAAAGATAGAAAAAACTTGTTTGTTTTTAAAGTGATTCTCCAGGTTTAGTATATATTACAAATCCTTAACTTCTTTTAAGATTCCTCTGATCACAAAACAAAGTTCTAACAAAAAATAACTATGTACGCTGATATACTTTCATCCTTGTTAAATATTTTTGATTGTCCACTCTGTACTGCTTTGCTTCCATTTTACATGAGGGCATGGACCTGACTTCATCCAGAGTTTTGCTTTTCAGTAACAAATACTGGCAAGAAGTCTTTGGGAGCCTGGCTTTCAGTGTCTTTTCAGTATTCTTGTCATTTATAAGCTGCAGGAGTTTCATTTGGCTGAGACATGTACTACTGAAAAGGAGGTTCTAAAGGAAAGGCTAATAAAACTAGTAGTTCATGTGGAAACCAGTATGTGTGTTGGATATAAAAAACACTTTTACAAACTCGTTATAATGCAGTGAGGGAACTGTAAAGATCAAAGAACTATTTTCTGGTAGTGGAAAGCCAATTGAATAGAGGTGGAAGCCCTACAGGCCTTTCATAAAGCAATAAGGCTGATATTTTCATAGGGGAAAGGAATATCATTTAGAGAGCTTTCACACCCAAATATCTGCTGTAGACTCTGTGAGAACCATTATAGAGAAAGAAATAAAAGGAAGTTAAGCTCTTTGAAAATAACCTTTTGGCAGAATACATTGAATATTCTAGATGCTCTGTACTTCTTGGGTGACATTCTGACTTTATTGTCGTAGTGACAAAAGGGATAATTGACTACAGTAAAACGGAGATTTTCTCCCTGAACTGAAGTATTCAAAAACCTCTGAAAACTCCACATTTCTCTCTTAAGATAAATATTACACTTTCATTCTGAACTTTATTTTTTATTTTTTCATGTAGTATTTTTTTCCCCCCCCATTACTGAAAACCTTATCTGTTTATGATGTCACTTAATCACACTACAATGACATGCAAGTCTCACAGTTCCCAGAGAGATGTTCCAGGACCAGTTTCTCCATTTCATTTAGAGAAAAAAGTTTCAAGAAGGAGATGAAGAAAAGGTCATACCCAAAGTCATAACTGGACTCTTGATTTCTCTCTGTTCGTCTCCATTCTACATACTTATTTCTCCAAAATATCTGTCTCAGTTTCTAACAGA
>WBMW01002267.1:5237-31510 GCA_013396635.1 Penelope pileata
TTTTTTTCCCAGTTTATTCTGGACCTATGTAAAATAAAAAGAAACCCAACAGAGGAAATTGATAAGGAAAACTGATGCCAGGGATATTTTAAAGATTTAAGGTTAGAAAAGTGTATTTTTTTTCAGTAGATGCTCTTTCATTACAGTATTGAAAATGTTGAAATACCTGCTGGAACTCCATCAGCTCTGGTTAAATCTCTGTCATTATTAAGGAAGAAGAATGTGTTCTGTGGGTTGTGATAAAATTAGCGTTTTCCCTGCACTTGTGTGTTTTTCACAATAACCTTCAGAAAAGCTGCATAAATCCTCAATTATACTGTGTTTTGAAAGTAAGTCCAATGCATGATCCTGTGTGCAGTTTATTCGTATAAAAGAACTCGAAAGAGAGGCCATCACGTTAACGTGCAGTACCACGTTTCTGCTCAGCATTTCAATCAAATTTAACAAACACATTAAGGGGGTTCACTTGGACCCATGTTACATTTAATTTCTTTCCGAGATAGCAAAGAAAAACTGTGTTTTCCTCTAAATTGTCAGTCAGTATATGAGCTCAGTCTGCCTCTTCTCAGTGCCATTTATATTAATAGGTGTGATTATCCATGCAGGCCTTATTTTCTATGTACTGTGTTTATAGTCCTCATTTGTACATCTTGCTGGAGCTAACGTGTTTATAATGATGTGGAACAGCTGGCCACAAACTGTTGTTTCTCATTAAAAAGACGTGTTTCCTGAGCTTTTGGGGTTTCTTTAAACTAAACAGTACATACTATTGACATTTTGCCCTTTCTGTTTTCCTTTAGCTCTACACTACAGTGGGATATCTATATTTCAGGATTCTAAAATAACACCTGAAGGGCTTTTGAGAGATAGAACCAAGGACAAAGCCACTTTGAGTCATTAAGGATCCCAGGGTACTCTTTGCAAGAAAAGTGTGGGAGTTTTTATTGTCCTGGAGAGATTCCAGCTTGTATAGCTGCATTGTATGTTATTTAATCATTTATTTTGCAGCTAGGTAATCTCCCCTTGAAAGGCATCTATATAATGCTATTGAAGATGTAATGGTCACTGTATTCTCCTCTAAGAATGCCTTCACCCTAGAGATGGATGGAGTGGTTTCTTCCTTGTAAGTTCAAATAAGACGAGATAAATAATGATCATTTTACTAATTATAACAGAGGCTTGCTTTCATAAGAGGCCCACCTGCAGAACCATTACCTTTTTTTAACTTTAGAGATTTTACTGAGTGTAATAGTTTTTATGCTCTGCTTAGCCTAAAATTAATCATTTTTAGTACTTTCTCACTTTATAAACAAGTCTATATAAACTTTAAAGCATTTTCTTTGATTTGAAGGGTGTTGTGGTTTGAGTTGGCAGCGGCTGGATGCCACACAGCCTTTCACTCACTCCTCCTCCCAGCTGGAATGGAGGAGAGAATTGGAAAGAATAAAAAAGAACTCACGAGTTGAGATAGAAACTATTTACTAAGACAGAAAAGGAAAATAGAATAAAAATGACAGTAATGATAATTATATACAAAACAAGTGGTGCACAAAACAATTGCTCACCATCTGCCGACTGATGCCCAGCCTGTCCCTGAGCAGTGACCCCTACCCAGCTAACTCCCCTCAGTTTTATAGTTCACGGGATGTTATATGTTATGGAATATCCCTTTGACCAGTTTAGGTCAGCTGCCCTGGTCCTGACTCCTCCCAGCTCCTTGTGCCCTCCCAGTCCCCTTGCTGGCAGGGCAGTACCAGAAGCTGAGAAATTAAAATGTCCTTGGATCTGTACAGCACTATCCAGCAAGAAGTGTGAACATCAGTACGGTATTTTCCTTCTAGAACCAAAACATAGTTTCATATCAGACACTATGAGAAAGACAACTTTGGTCCCAGCTGAAACTAAGACACGATGTAAACATCATGGCAGTAATGGGATGGATGACTGTTGAAGTTGCTATCCAACAGCTGATTGGAATCTGTGGCCAGCTGGCAGAGATTATAGTGCTGTACAAAAATACTATCTGAAGCCCGCTACAGATTCTGTAGCCAGCTTCTCCTGTGCTGAGAACCATGTGTCTGGTGTAAATTTTGGTGATGATTGCTTAATATTGGTTTATTTAATGGGACAAAAACACAATCCAAGAATCAATATAGAATAATAGAATCATAGAATGACCTGGGTTGGAAGTGACCCCAAGGATCATCAAGTTCCAACTCCCCTGCTGCAGGCAGTGCTGCCAACCTTCAGACTTGGTACTGGATCAGGTTGCCCAGGGCTCCATCCAACCGGGCCTCGAACACCTCGAGGGATGGGGCATCCACAAGCTCTCTGGGCAGCCTGTGCCAGCACCTCACCACCCTCTCAGGAAAGAACTTCCCCCTGACATCCAATCTAAACCTTCCCTCCTTCAGCTTAAAATCATTCCCCCTCGTCCTATCATGGTCTACCCTTGTAAAAAGTTGATCTCCCTCCTGTTCATAATCTCGTTTTAAATACTGGAGGACTGCAATGAGGTCTCCCCGCAGCCTTCTCTTCTCCAGGCTGAACAAGCTCAGTTCCCTCAGTCTTCCCTCATAGGAGCAGGTGCTCCAGACCTCTGATCATCTTTGTGGCCCTCCTCTGGACTCTCTCCAATAGCTCCACATCTTTCCTGTATTGACGGCCCCAGACCTGGATACAGAATTCCAGATGAGGCCTCACGAGGGTGGAATAGAAAGGGACAATCACCTCCCTGTCCCTGCTGGCCACCCCTCTCCTGATGGAGCCCAGGATATCATTGGTCTTTCGAGCTGCAAGAGCACACTGCTGGCTCATGTTCAGTTTTTCATCCACCAGAACCCCCAGGTCTTTCTCAGCTGGGCTACTCTCAAGGAGCTCTTCTCCCAGTCTGTATGCATATATGGGATTACTCCCACACAAGTACAAGACCTTGCACTCTGCTGCGTTGAACCTCATTAGGTTCACACAGGCCTACCTTTCGAGTTTGTTGAGGTCCCTCTGGATGGTATGCCTTCCTTCTACTGTGTCAACTGCTCCACTCAGCTTGATGTCATTGGCAAACTTGCTGAGGCTGCACTCAATCTCATCGTTGATGTCATTGATGAAGATATTGAAGAGAACTGGTCCCAAGACAGACCCCCGGGGGACACCGCTTGTTACTGGCCTCCAAGAACTATGCTATTCTAATGCAGGTGTGAGAATTTTAGTATAAACGTAAAAAAAAGGGAAAGGAAGAAACTATCATAAAGTTCAAAATTTGTTATGATAAAATCCATTAAATGTGTTTTTCTTCTTTATTCTATGCAGAGAAATACTGTCTCAGGCTTTTCTCAAGATTGTATGTGTTGACAGGTCTCTGTGAAAGGAACTAAGGTTCTATGTCAGTAGTCATATAGAACTGGGAAGCACTACATATAGAAGTACTTATATTCGTGACTAAGCTGTAATGAAAGTGTTTCGTAGTATTATTTTATGTAGGAAAATACATATTTCCCAAGTATAATTTTTAGAGATTGAATAAATAAAAGGTATGCTTGAAATATATTTCCAGCTATATTAAACTTGACATTTTGCATAAATTGTAGCTGTGCATGTGATCAAACCATGCAGTGTGCTGAGTGCATTTTAAAGATTAACCAGCATGCATGTATGAAAGAGAGAACATTTCCTTTTCCTTGCATAACTTATGTAGGAGTCAGTCAAAATAGCTGAGGACTGAAGTCACTGTCTAACGTGTTATGACAGCATCTACCCCAAACAAAAATCATAGACATGAAAAAGGAAACAAAAAATAGGTACTTGTAGCCAATGTTGTTCAAAGCTGCATGAAAAGCCTGAAGATTTAACTAGAATTCTACCTAATACTGCTGCAATAATTACTTGCTTTCAGACTCTCCAGCTGGTGCTATGACTTACATTCTTTGCAATATAGAAAAGCACTGGATTACTACTGTATTCTAATCCAATATAAGAATGCATTTAACTGAATGTCTGAAAGTGTGATATATATTTATTTCCATATAATTAATGATGCACAGTTTGGTATTGTGTTTAAGGAATAAATTTATCACGTACCAAAAATTTTCATAACAATTTATGCTCTTGTTATATATGTGGTTTTTTAACTATCCCATTTTGCTTTCATTTTGTGTTCAACTTGAATTTGGCCAACTCTGAATTTTGCAGCTACTGAATTATTTTTGCTGTTTTACAGGAAAAAAAACAAACAGATATTTGGGTGGTCTTGTTATCATCTGAATAAATCTTTAGAATGTCACCAATAGAACATATTTGAAAGATATGAAGAAAAGTTTATGAATTCTTTCTTTTTGAGAAGCATTGATGATTTATTTGCTAGGGTGATAGACAATGGTTTATTTGCCAGAGTGATAGTCAATCAGGATTAACAGAGCAATGGGCACATAAAACCTCATCATCAGGGCCAATTAGTTTCTTTCCTTCAGGAGTCTCACAATGGTTGAGGAGCATCTACACTGAGGTCTTCTATCATGATATGTGGATATATTTGATGGACATGACTTCCTGGAAGAAGATGGTTGAATTTGATGGTTGAACTAGATGATCTTAGAGGTCTTTTCCAACCTTAATAATTGTTCCATGATTCTATGAATGACCTGTACATTAACAGAACTCCCATCACTTTATTTTGGCCTCTCATTCTGAGTACTTTGCAATAGTAAGTAGATTTGACATGCCAAAGTGCAACTTCATATTGTTTTTGTACCATTCCCTTTGCAACACAAGTAATTGAGAAGCATACTGATTCTTTTGCCATGAGCTAGTCTCATAACCAAGGGAGAGAAGAGATGTCAGTGCCATTTTTACTTGATGCAATTTGTTGTCAGAGAATTTCTAACTAAAAATGAGTCCTGGGGAAAGCTGCAGGAAGCAGCCAACCACACACACAGCTGCTCATAATTCCCCTTTTTCCTCCACCCCACATTAGAACAGAGGGTGCAGATCTGCCTGGAACCTTGAGAAATATTGTGTATTGTTTTTAACAATGGCAGAATCAAGTTTCAGGGAGATGACCTTTTTATGGAATTGTAGATGATTTGCTAGTAGCTCTGCATTAAAATATTTCAGTCACCTCTGTTTCCCTGACTTCTCTCATAATTCGGATTACCTGAATACAGATGGCTCAGACTTGCTCACAAGAATTCTAAATAATTCCACAACAAGATCATAAAAGTTTTACTGTCTTTAACTTCTTTAAATTTCTGTGTTCTTTCTATTTCTTATATTGTGCTTTTCCTTATTGTTTCACAGTTCGAACTCCGAGTCAAATCATGACATTGTAGCATTACTGACATAATGGTCACTGAACAGGCAGGTAAGCCAAGAAAGCATGACCAAGAATTAATGAGTATTAATACTATACACTCATTTTTAATTGATGGGCACAGGTTTTTTACCCTTTTTAACAATCCTGTGTCTGCCTTTCAGGTTGTTAACTTTCAGAAAAAAACTTTGACATAAGTATATGGTAACTGTCAGCAGGCTTAATTTTCCCTGCAGGCTGGTCGTTAGGGCTAGCCAAGATGGAGCCAACTGGTGTGGTAGTAACATGTGAACAGCTTTGGACAATACTTGTTCCTGTATCTTAAATGTTTAAATGTTTTTGGTGTTTTTGTCCACTGTGAGCGTTGTAAGAAATAGTAGAATGTTGTTTTTGCAGGACCCTCCTTCCTGTCTCCCGATTTCCCTAACCTTCCCCCAAGACTCTAGAACATACCTGAAACCTCCTCAAATGTCTCCCACAGGACCCCAAAGTGCCCTTAGAGACTCCCCCTCCAAGTTAGAGAGTATAAGATTGGTTTTCACTTGTATTGTCTTCTTTTCTGTATCTATATCCTTCATTTGGATGTGTGCTGTTCTGCTCTCTAAGATTGTAGGAGAACGATTCCTTGCTGCAGAATGTGCTGTACCTTATTTACAATACTGTGTGTGTCAGGATGATGTAAACAGAACACTGTGACCAAGAAGGTCAGTTTAAACACAGCATATCACAGCAATACAGGGTATAGTTTTGGCGAATTCTTGGGAAGAAGGCCAGAGAGTCCGTGCTTCTGAAGGGTACCAGGAGCAGGACCAGCTAACTGACTCTGAGGCCAGAATTTGCTCAAAGGTTACTCGGAAAAAGGGACAATGCTTAAAACGACCATGAAGCAAAGAGGGGAGGAGAATTGGAAAGAATCATGCCAAAGTCGTAATCAGGTGCAGGACATTCGGCAGTATTGGATAGGTTGTAGACTGTAACCTCTGAAGTACTCAACCAATGAGGAATCAGGGCAGGGGGAGAATAAAAACTGCTGTACATTTCTGCTTGGTGTACCTACCTGCTAGGTCACCCGCTTTGCAAAGTGTCAATAAAGGGCCATTCACCTAATACTCTGCCTGAGCCTAAGTTATTGGCCATCGGGCGTTTCTCACAGCATTTGTGTGAAACAGTCATAGCAATGTTATTTTTTGTAGGCCAAACTAATAGAAAGACAAAATTGCCTCAAAGTGGGACATGTGAAATTTTAGGTGTTGAGCATTATATAGCAAAACAGGCATAACCAATTACAATAAAATACTGATATTTTAGCAGTCTATGATTCCATTTGAAAGACAAGTACTTTTTAAAAACACGACAGAAAAATTTAAAAAATCCCCAAAGCAATGCTCCTCCATGTATATAACACAGAAGCTAGAGACATGCTTATAGTGAAATCCCAGGTGTATACAAATAGAAGAATAATTGCTACGTATCATGAGGTTATATTATTGTATTTTAACATGACAACATCTGGTCCTATGCATTCTCAGAGTTTTAAGCATATCAGTCTGCTAGTCACTGTTATAATTACTCCTGAACTCATTAAGCATGTATACTTGATTATCTAGATGTGCACTGAAAAATTGTCATTAGGTAGATGAATATTAAAAGTCTAATTTGGGAAACAAAACATTCTCATCTGGTCATAAAAATACGTACCTGAAGAGTGTATGTAGTACTGCCTGTATAACTTCATTTTAGTTTCACAACTACAGAATTTTCTATCATATCATAAAGAATTTTTGCTGAAACACCAGAGAATGTCAAGATTTCTGTATTTGAAAGTTGATCACAGTGGGTGGTATCACATCTGAACAGTGAACAGTTCAAAGGACAGCCTGCCTGGACTTCCTGTCCAGGAACTGAAACAATTCCTATTACTGTCAGCCAGAATGAGAGCCAGTTTGTTTATTTCAGATAAAATGTCAGAACAGTTTTTCTATTCAGTTCTTCAGAAATCTGTTTAATTTCTAACAGATTTTCAATATGCATCTTGGCAATTGCATCAGAGGTTTGGGATTATTTTATAAATTTCCAATTGAAGTCATGTAAACGGATAAATTAAAAAGCAACAACTACTCAGATGCTCTGTGGAAACTAAAATTTGGAAACTACATCAAAACTTTAGATTGTTCATTAATTTCATATTCAAACTCCTGTAATCATCTTTTACCAGTAAATTTTTGTGCTGATTCTAATTTGCTTGTATAGTCACTTGAGATCTCCATTGTTCTTAAACTAAATATGTTAAACAGCTTGGAAGATAAGAGAGGCAGTCAGGTCATTAAATCAACATCAGGTTACTATGGAAGGCTTGCTGTTTGTGATGTTTGTGAGAAGGAAAGTGTTTATCTAAACAGTGACTACGTAAACAATTCATATTGTGTACACTGTACTTAGGAAAACAGTACAATATTATTGCAGTTGGTTGTAGAAATACGCAGGAAAGCAAATAATAAAAAAACTTGGAACTACATCAACAGAAATAGAAAATGGACACTGTAAAAGATACATGCGACCAGGAAGACTCTAGTGCCTTATTCAGTAAAGATTAGTATTCTTTTCCTTCAGCTGAGCCCTCTAGAATAGTTCTAGATGTATAATGTGGTAACAGATTTCTTCTTTACAAATTTCCTTTCTTCTCAACAGGGAATTTGACAATTTTAACATGAAACTGTGTGGATGAATGATTAGAAGAGTGGCCCCAGGAGACATAATTTTTAGTGTAATCTTTATCTGTTACTTGGTTGCTCTTTTGAGAGCAAATCATGACAAAATCATAATCCAGAACATCAAGGTATTGAGTTTTTAAGCAATGTGGGTATAAACTCCTACTGATTTTAGTGAGTGTTGGGTTTTGACACCTGAGGACGTTTAGTAAAACACACTTTATTGGAAAAGGTAGGTTTTTAGAATATTGCTGGAAATATTAACCATATGTTGGATGGGAATGGACTGGATTACAATGTAATTCTACAGTGGTGTAGTTCTATTCCAGTTCAAATGAATGCCTTAATAACTATTAAGACAACCTGGTCTTGTTTTCTGAAACTACTTATGCCTTACATTTCATGTAGCAAAGATATAGTTACCCCAAATACGTCAAAAGATAAGAGAAATATTTACCCCAAATCATAAAACCATCATATTTACCTCTCTTAGTTTTGAAACTTACCTGTGAACAGAGTACATTTTTTCACCACAACTGTGCTCAGTTTTTCTCGCAACTAGTTTAGCCTGTTGAAATCTTTTCAGACTTCTTTCACTAAACCTCCTCTTTTACATCTTTGACAGTTTGAAGGTCAAGAAAAAAATCTCAATACTCTATAGCAATGTGACTGTACAGGTGAAATTTCCAATAGTGTAATCAGTAACACCACTGCAATCTCCCAGTACAGATTTTCTTTGCAGATGCAGCATAGGACTTCATTTTCTGGCAATCTTAAATGACATTGATATAATTACTCTATCGCAAATTCCCCTAGTGCAGATATGCCTTAAATTTCTTGGATCGGTCAGTGGTTTCTGCAATATGGAAATACATCCTTAGAATATGATGACTTGAAAAAGGAAAAACAATATTTTGCCAAGCCTTAATTACTTTCTGGTCACCCAGATCAGGATGACAAAACAAGGTCTTCAGCTGAATTTGATAAAAGTAAATGTTGTGAAGTAATAATTTTGTGGTTAAGAGTCAGCTCATTACGTAAACTTTTACACTAAGATGAAGTGCTGGCTTTTTAAAAAATAAAATCTGAATATTAGATCCACACCATCCAGAGCTCAAGGACTTGTAATTTGAAGTAGATTAGATTGATCTACCCAAAACAAATACTTTTTTTTTTCTGACATAGTGCTAATAAACACTTCTGGCAGTCACAGAGATCTCCTTTCAAGATCTTACTGTTTGTTTTTTTTTTGAAGTGAAGAAATTTTTAGAGAACTGTTAAAACGCTCTGATTGAATTTCACAGAAGTAGCCCTGGTGTGACTCAAAATGGGGAAAAACAATCCTCAAAGCCAGTCTCTGTGGAATCAACGATTAAAAACACTAAATGGAAAAGAGAGGTCCAAGCTAGAAATAATCAGTGTGAGGCTTAATGAAGATTTTTGAGATAAGGTTGATAATGTCTCCAAGATACAGGGTGAATGAAAAGATTCTGAACAACAGAAAAGTGTTTATTAGAACATCTTTTAAAAAACCTTGGGAAATAACAAAAACTGCCTTTAAAGGTTCCTATTAAAATAAAACCTGGGCAAATTAGATTATTTTGCCACCTGCAGCTTTAGCAGAACTTTTTGCTTAGTGCTTATTGCAAGGTTTAGCTCACTTTGAAGAACTTTAGCAATCATTGTCGTGAGGCTTTTTATGAAGTTGGTGACTAAAAAACTACATAAATCCTGTTTTCAGTAACTTTAAACAGACTCGAAGTGAGGTAACAAACTTTCCTTGTTGTGCCAAAGTAATTTATGAGTCTCAGTCTAACACTTTCAGAGCTCAGAGGGTTGTGATCAATGGCACAGTGCCTAGCTGGGGGCCTGTATCTAGTGGTGTTTGCCAGGGGTCAGTGCTGGGTCCAGTCTTGCTCAACATCTTCATCAGTGACCTGGATGAAGGGATAGAGTCCACCGTTAGCAATTATACTGATGATATGAAGCTGAGGGGAGCAGCTGACATGCCAGAAAGCTGTGCTGCCATTCAGCAAGACCTGGACAGGCTGGAGAGTTGGGCAGAGATGAACCAGATGAGGTTTAATAAAAGCGGGAGTCTTGCACCTGGGGAGGAATAACTGATGACCTGAAAAGGAGCTCTGTGGAGAAGGACCTGGGGGTCCTGGTGGGCAACAGATTGACCATGAGCCAGCAGTGTGCCCTGGTGGCCAAGAAGGCCAATGGTATCCTGGGGTATAATAAAAAAGTGGACAGCAGCTTGAAGGAGGTGGTCCTCCCCCTCTACTCTGCCCTGGTGAGGCCACATCTGGAGTACTGTGTCCAGTTCTGGGTTACCAAGTACAAAAAAAGACAGGGATCTCCTGGAAAGAGTCCAGTGGAGGGTGACAAAGATGATAAAGGGCATGAAGCATCTCCCTTCTTGAAGGCTGAGTGACCTAGGTCTGTTCAGCCTGGAGAAGGCTGAGGGGAGACTTTATCAATGTTTATAAATATCTTGTGTGGGAGGCAGTTGCATGAGGCCAGACTCTTTTCCGTGGTGTGTAGTGATAGGACAAGGGGCAATGGTGAAAAACTGGAACATAGGAAGTTTTGTACAAATACGCATAAGAACTTCTTCTCAGTGAGGGTGATGGAGCACTGGAACAGGCTACTCAGGGAGATTGTGGAGTCCCCTTCTCTGGAGATATTCAAGAGTATTCAAGACCCAACCATACACCTACCTGTGCAGTCTGCTGTAGGGAACGTGCTTTGACAGGGGGGTTGGAGTCGATGATCTCCAGAGGTCCCTTCCAACTGCTACAGTTCTGTGATTCTGTGATTCTGATCATGTCAGATAAAAGGTATGAAAGCTAACTTTGAAATTTCTTAGGTTGTATGCAGACTGATCCAAGCTTCCAGAGATCTGCCATTTCAGTACCTAGTCTATGATACATCCCTTGGTATGATGTAAGTCCATGCTGGAGTGAAATCTGTACTTAGGATGGCTTATTTCTCCCTCTCCTTCCTTGGACAGATGAGCAGCTATCACAACCACATTTATACTATCTTGAACAATACATGATAGATAGAAGTTCATCACACATAGTAAAGATTTTAACTTTGTATTAGAACTAGAAAACATTTTCAGATAATACAGACAAAGTCATTTCTGGTATCTGGAACGATTATTAGCAATATATAACATCTATATATTATATACATTATATAGATAATAATGTATACATCTATAACATTCTCATATTGCTTGGGCCATAAAATATGGCTTGCTGATTTGAAAACTGATTTTGAATTTTGTTCTCAAAATTGGCAAAGGAAATACCTTCTGTATGCTGACCTTTATGACAGCCTGTGAAGCCTCTGCATTTGAGCTGATGCTTGAAAAAAGCTAAGGTGAAGAGATGGCACAGGAATGGATTTTCACTCTGGGAAAATAATCTTTCTGTGTGAGAAAGTGGAAAATGTATGTTTTTGAGCAGTGAATGCTTGTTCATCTTCTTTTCATGCTTCTGTTAGGCTTCACTCTAATTATTTTGTCAAGGTCAGTGAGAGTCTAAGACCTTCACCTTAGTGTTTGGTAGGCTGATAAGAATAAAACAAGCAACTATTACCATTTTGTTAATATTGTTTTAAAAACTAGTATTCTCTCAAGCTTTGCTCTGTCTCAATGTTTTCTACTTCGGCAGCCACAGACTATCCCCACTTATCATCTTGATTTGCACTGTACCTACTGAAGCCAGTTGACAGGTAGAGCCTGGAAGGGTAAGTTTACTGAGCTTTCAGCATTCCTCACCTTCATTGTAATACTTTATGTAGCCCCCATGCACTCTTCCCCAAGCTGTGCAGCATCAATGAATCTAAATCTCTGACTGATCAAACGTTATTGGTGATTATTTTAAATGTTTAAATATTTCATTACATTTTGCAGCAGTTTGATAGAAATCCTGTATTTTTTTGAAGTCAAATGTAGTATGCTGTATGTGTGTGTGCTCATTTGTGTGTGTTTTAGCAGCCAGCAATATAAATCCCAATCCAATACTGTTGAGTTGAGCTACCTAAATATTGTGGGTATAGTTATGCTTCCATTGCTAAAAACCTTCCTTAGACATTTGGCTGTCATGTAACTAAACCAAGAAAGCAAATCTGGCTTGAATTCATTAACGAAAGACTAAATTAATTTAAATACTTTCTGGCATCAAGGAAGTATGTTAATTTATAGCTAATTTTCTCTATATGTCTTATTTCATGTCAGTTAGATACCCACATTTCACTGCTAATAATGTATTAATCTTACATGTATTGTTGATGCAATTTTGAGGATATCATGATAGAAGCTGAATTTTCCTGTGAATGGATCAAATCATAAAAAGGAGCCTTGTAGAAGTCAGTTGATTCTTACTTTACAATAAAGGCCCGTTAACTGAAATGGAAATTAAATACTTATTTGCAACACATAATAAAAGAAATATGTACAAAAAAATGGGCTGCATTATAGACTTACAATGTGGAATTGAACATAGTCAGCTTCAGAGCATGTTAAATATCCTTAGCAGCCTGCTAAAATATGACATGGGGAAAACAGTTTACACTTGAGCAATTATCTGATAAGAACCAGTGCTCACAGTGAACCTATTGCAGTGTGTCTACGTAGTGTATAGATACTTGAGCACATGTAAAGATCCACACAAGGGCACAATATATGTCTGCTTTTTTCTGTACATAATAAAACAAAAGTTCATAGTATGGATGAAAATTCAGTATGTAAAAATACAGATGACAGATAAGAGCTGTTAATAAAGAGTCTACTTTAATGGTTATGTATATTTCCTGTAAAGTCAGTGGAATTACATTGAAATGCAGCTGAAGTAATACAGATTTGAATTAAGTTTTAAAGTATTGATGTTTGGGATTTATTGCTTTTCATTCATCTAATAAAAATAAAACAAATATAAAATGAACAAGCATTTATATCATTATCATTTAGTCAGCTTGTTTAGCCTGTTTTTAAAAGAATATTTTTCTTCCTTCAGCACATTGGGAGAGAGGGTGTATGTCTTCCTTCTGAGATGTGCTGAAAATGAAGCATGTCTGCAGTGATAATTTGTCAGATAGTAAGAGACTATACAGATGAGGGAGTTGAATGAAAGCTCTTCTAAATCCACTTAAATTATATGACCTGCCATTTAGGGAATGTTTCCAGAGTAGACCGACATCTTTGATTATCCAGCCTTTTGAGCCAGGCCAAGTTCTCAGCTGGCATAAATCAGCATGGCCCCTCTGAAAGACACAGTGCAGTGCTGACTTTCAGCAGCTGCAGTTCACACCCTGATAAATCCATAGGCTTCTGCTCTATATTCATTTATTTTGTCACAGCTGCTAAATTAAAAACCAAAAATCCAAAAAACCCTTCATTTTTTGTTGCCCTGATTCTGTGTCTCAAAATAAACGAAAATCATGTATTGTAAGATAACGTAGGTAGTTATATATAGGAGTGGTGCTACCCACTTTACTACAATATTTAGTATGCTTCATTGAAATGGTGGAAATGATAGTTGCTGATTATTTGTTAAGAAATAATCAGAGGAATGTAGAAGGGATGACTATACTTCGGAGGAGATAACAGCCTTTCATAAAAATTAGAACAGCCATTAGGTGATCTGAGTATGTTAGCTGCCAAAAGCCCTCAGGGAAGTCCTTTCACTCCATCTCTGCATACAGAAAGATGAGAATTGGCTTGGGAGCTTTTACTCTAGCTCATCATCACTTTATACTGAGACAAACCTCTTGTGACTATTCATGAAGGTTTGAGAGTAAACTAGATGGGAAAGAGTTTTCCCATGTATAATTTAAAGATGTAGAGAAATGTTGCCACAGTTGGATGGAAATTTTAAAATCTGGGCTTGTCAAACCATGAATAAAATTGTATGAGTATGGTAACCAAAACTTAAGCAATGACCCTCATTTGTTTCTGAGTATAAACATAGTAATCTAGAACTTACGGTAGTGATAGACATTAATGACCAACACATTTGTCTTCCAAATTACACATCCCATTTTCATTGAATGTCCAAAAGCTTAAAAAAGCAAAGACAAACAAAGAAACCTTTAATTATCATTGTTAAAGTTAGGATTTTCTCCATTTAGTACTGAAACGTAGGAATCTGAAGCAGTCAGGCTGCAGGCTAGTGACCAGGAACCTATTGCTGTGTATTTAGAGGTTTCTGGGTACTTCATGTACTTCAGATGAGAAATACAGTAGTTTTTAATCTGTGAAAATCTAGATACTTCATGTTTATTAAGGGACGATGTGAAACAGAAAAGCTGGGGGAGTGACTACTAAAGCATGTTATATTAAAAATAATATTTTTCCTTTTGCTTTCCAAAAAGAAAAGAAAACCAGAAAATACTACTTTAAAATATAAAACTTTTTTGTTTTCTTAACAGCTCCCTAATGCATGATGTTTGTTTGAAATGATAGTCTTTATTCCATTTTAGAACGCGTTAATGAATTTGCATTGACTTTATCTTCAGATGCAAACAAATAGACTGTCTGCATGTTGAACTTGATCTCACAGATTGCATATGTCCTACCCAAACTTTTGTTCATTCCTGAACTAAACAATGTCTCCATTTTATTGTCTAGGAGAATTCGTATAGAAGATAACATTTAGTCTTCATGTTTTAGGCATAAGCATTTTCATCTTTCTTTTGAATTCATGAATTCAATGCCATCCAGTATTTCCTGAGTGAATGCAATAAGTCTGATTTTATTTGCATTTGTATAAACATCTTTTTACATTGCGTTAAAATTATCAGGAAAGAAGATAATAAGACAATATGCTTTCTTTGCCTTTTTGGATTCAAGGGAAAAAAAGAACCATTTTCATTCTAAGGGCATAAAAAGACAGTGCAGTTTGGTTATCAGTTGCAGGTTTAACAGCAGCTAATCTCACCCACGAGATTATCAGCTGCTGGGTGATCCCATTTAAAACACCTTTGGTACCACAGCAAGCCTTGTAAAGCATACGCTGTTTCTAGCGTTGCCTGTGAGAATGAGTATTACTCACAACTATTACATTCATGCTAAAATAATATAGCTCTGTTCAGGCAAGCGTGTTTCCTTATTTCTGTAAAGGATTTATCTATACGTTTCAACAGTGCATTCAGAACATTCTTTGTTCTTAATTCAGAAATGTGCTTATTTCTGAAGTCTGGATGTCATAATCCTTGCTCAGGGGAGTGATCCATACTTAAATGCTTCAACAGCTTCACTCTGAGTACAATTGCCTGAGTTAAAGAAGGATCAGTCCTTCAATAGAGTAATAAGCAACTGAAACACATTCAAGTGATAATAGCTTTAAAATTTGAAATAAATTTTTTTCACAGTTGAAATTTTCATAGACTGAAAAAGTGGAGCTTAGAAATCTACCTGAATATAGATCTATTAAAAAACGCTCATTGCAAGAGGATTTACATAGTTATTTAAAATATGTTGCTACATGTTCTGAGCTTCCCTTGCATCACTGGTAAATGCAACAAGCCTATATGAATGCTATGCACCTGATCTCAGGTTTCTTCCATGGAAAACATGAAGTAAGCAGAGCTACCATTCCTGAGCAGTTGGATGAAAGTAATGCTGCCAGATGCTGTTGTGAAAAGTGTGAGTAAGGGTGCGGTTTTCTGTTATCACAATGAAAGTTTACAATAGGAATTTGCCCCTTGTGATCACTGTCTTGTTTCTCTATTCATTTGATGGTAAGATTGTATCTATACATGTCATGTTTGATAAAAAAGATTATAATGTAGCATAACATTTTTGAAAAGTATCTGAAAGTTGTAGCTCTGGCTTAATGCAAAACGATGACTTTATGGAAAACATAGAAAATAATATTAAGTATCGACATTTAAATTTTTTTTCTTAAAATGGAATTTCCAGGAAAATTTCACTTCAAACATAAATGATACCTTCAATTTTTGCTTTGAAATTTTATTTTTGTGCTTAAATGAAACTAAAAGTATTTAAATAAACAACTAATAAAATACATTTCAAAAGAAAAAATGTTTTTTCAAAAAAATCCAAGCTATTGAGATTTGAGAGTGCTGACTATGTCAGAAGGCTTTATTCCAATCTTTGTGGAAACAGAAAGTTGTTAGATTTTTAACCTCTTATGAATATTTTTATTTCATCAGCATCTCCCACCACAAAACAGAAAAAACAAACCCAACCCAACCTAACCCAAGCCAGTGTTGCCCTGTTTGAGTTACGTTGGAGTTTATATTGACCTGAAGGAAAAAAGAAATATATAAATTAAAGTAGTCCAGAAATTTGGTGCTTCTAAATGTCATCTTGTAGTAACAAATCAGTCAGTTGTGGTGATAAGTTTAAATGGTAAATTTAAAAGTTAAATTTGAATGATGAATGCTTAGGATTGCTGGACAAAGGAGATGAAAAGCTGCCCAGTTTGAGTATTGAAACTGCAAAGCAGTATGACCTTGTCCAAGCTGTCAAAATATAACTTCATTGGATCTCATCTTCTAGCCAGGTTTTGTTTCACCAAGAGAGATGATGGATAATTTTTCAGCTCCTACATTTCTGGAACATTTGCTTCTCTGACAACTAAAGAAAATGATTGTATTGCCTAAAAATCCCTATGCTCAGAAGCAGTCACAACTCATTTCACTTTTTTTACTCTTTTTCATTTACAGATGTAGACAAACCTTTTTCCTTTCCTTTCCTTTCCTTTCCTTTCCTTTCCTTTCCTTTCCTTTCCTTTCCTTTCCTTTCCTTTCCTTTCCTTTCCTTTCCTTTCCTTTCCTTTCCTTTCCTTTCCTTTCCTTTCCTTTCCTTTCCTTTCCTTTCCTTTCCTTTCCTTTCCTTTCCTTTCCTTTCCTTTCCTTTCCTTTCCTTTCCTTTCCTTTCCTTTCCTTTCCTTTCCTTTCCTTTCCTTTCCTTTCCTTTCCTTTCCTTTCCTTTCCTTTCCTTTCCTTTCCTTTCCTTTCCTTTCCTTTCCTTTCCTTTCCNTTTCCCTTTTCCCTTTTCCCTTTTCCCTTTTCCCTTTTCCCTTTCCTTTTGCTTACTTCTCTGTTTTAGGAATTTAAGGAGTGTTTGTTTTACCTTGTGTCAGGAGAATTATTTAGTTTTCCTCTAAAAAAAATTAAATCACTGTCTTTCCCATTTGGTACCCTACTTCCCCATAAATCATTTTCCTAAAAACATGAAAAATCCTTGGCATTTAACCTTTTTTTTTTAACTTCTCCATATGCTGATATCATACAATGCCTTTATATGACTAAAGGAAAACAAAAATGCGTTACAGTCACCTGCAACTATAGCATCACATGCAGTCAGTGAATGTATTAGTTCAGTACAGCCCCTCAGTCCATACTATGAACCATCAAAAACTTTCCTACACCTTGAAAAAAACTTCAGGCTCAGTTTGACTGGGAGACAGCAGCTTTCAAAGCTTATTTTGGACTGCTTGTGGATACAGCAAGATGTTTGCATCCCAAATTTCCTCTCCCCTACTCCATGTCCTGCTGTATATTCTCTGACACTGTACACAATACATCTGCAAATGCCAACCCTCTCTCTCTCCACAAGGCTGCTACATACCCTCCAATCTTTCTCAGCCCAGATTTCATCCTCCATCTTCTTACAATTATTCCTTTTTTTCCACACCCCAAAAAGATCCTTTTTGTCCTTTAGCTCACTGAAAGGGTAGATATTATTATTTTTCTTCTATGTTCTCAGTAGACAGTGTGAGGTTTCTAACCTTCCTTATTACATAGCAGATGATCACTGAACATAGAATTAATTTCTTCATGGGCACTTTTATGATGCTTGTAATTGTAAACCAGGATTGCTGCACAAACAGTAGTGGATTTACTTGCATACTCTCCTCCTCAAAAAAAGAAATGACATTGTGCTGAATAATTCCTGATGCCCAAATTGAGATGACTGGTCCTGTTTATTCAGAATACACCTCAATAATGCAATTGCAGCAGGCCTGGGGAAGACGTGAGAAGAAATGAACTGAAAAAAAGAATGTGGGACTCAAAAGACATCTCACCTGGAAGTGGTACCAAGGTGGTATGAATAGGGCTCAGAGCAGAATCCCTCCTGCAAAGCCATCATGCTACTCTTTATGTTACGTTGTGTTGCAGCACTATTAGATGGTAACAATATATTTTGACTATAGTTACAGTTGCAAATGTTTGTTATGTCTGTTACTATGCATTTTCTGCGCAGATTCTTATGTATAGGGATAATAAGAGGTTACCATATGGCTCCTATAACTTATAAAGGAAAAGTGCATTGTGTGATTAATATTTGTGCTGACCAATGTTCATAGATACGATGCATCTAGTAAATGCTATCATCATCATCATAATCATCATCATCATAAGTTAAAGCCTATGCATACTTATTATGAAATGAATACTTATTATGAAAGAGTGTTTCTGACACATTTGTGTTCAGAGTATAAACTCACTTTCATTTACTTTTAATTGTAAGGCATTGATAAATTACCATACAATTATCACATCTAAAATGTCACGCTATTGCAATGAGAAGTCTTTTCAGGTTTTCCATTCCATTTCTACTAATAAGTGAATTTGCAGTGCTTCGGAAACACTGCTTCATTTTGTCACTGTCACAACCCCATATGTACCTCAGGTCCTACTTCCTGGATAGCTTCCTCATTCCTTATGCCCCTGAACTAGAATTTTTAGTTCTTTCATTGTTGTTCTTTGTCTGCACTTAGTTAAATTAACTCGAGTTAGTCCAACCAGATTAAGACCTTCTGCACACTCAGTCAGAAAGCTAAAACTGTTTGACTTGTTGCTGAATAAAATCATTTCAAATTTCTATCCTTAGTTCTGTAGCTGTGCTGAGTGTCTTCAAGTTCCAAGCTCTTTGACTGGGTCTTGAGCGGAAGTACATTGCATTTTACTGTAGGAAATAGCTACACTGCTCAAACCATCTAGCCCAGGATCTAGCTGTAAATGGACAAAAGAGAAGCTTAAAAAAGCTTGAATGTAAAGCTTTCAACTTGTATGGTTTCCTGAGGTGAGGATATCTATAACCTAACAGCCCTGAGTAAAGACTTGTTTATTTCTGTTCCATTCTAAGCTCCCACTGCCTCTTTTGTGCTTACATGTAATTGAGAACTGTATTTAGGTATTCAAAAAAAACCATGTAAAAATATGCTTCAACAGAATGTGCTTAATATACACTAAAAGATCAGGCTGTTCACAATATAGATAGGCTCTTCCAAAATATATTTGTTAATTGAAGCCATAGTGGATGTGCTTCCCTCCTTCCCCCTTTAAAAAAACATGACTAGTCCTTAAATGTACCTGTGCAGAAATTAGGAAACAAATTAATTTCAGAACCTACCTGATTCAAATCCTGAGCCCTAATCTGCTGGGAGATAATTAGACTATCTATGGAGTGTGATACTAGTTACTCTTCATTGTTTTTTCACTACCAATATGCAGCACACCATTAATGCTGGAGAGAGAAAGAATTGTAATTCTGTAGTTTGGGGGCTCATCTGGGAAGAAGCATACCAACATCTGGTTGCAGGACTTTCATACACATTATGATTATTACTAGAAAATGTATAAACAGAACTGAGGTTTCTAAAGGACAAGAAAACTAGGCATCAGCCTGTTTTATTTAAAGACATACTTTTTTCTCACATTTAATTTCTTCTTACTTAGTTTTTTTTCCCGACAATTGACTGCTGACACTGACGGTGCTCCTTTAAAATGGTCCACAGTCCATTCAGCCTTTCCTGGGGATACCTTTTCTTTTATTCATCTGTCATTCCATAATAGCACTATAGTTTGCTGCCAGACAACTCTTATCTTACTTAATATCTAGAAAGACTAAATAAATGTGTAATTATCACAATCTTGTTAAATGCACTATTTGTTTACATACCTATAAATTATAGGAGTATGCATACATGAAAATAGTTATAAAACAGTTATAACTCCTGTTCTAAATCCAGCATGCTTCTTTAAAACAGAAACAAAGAGGAAAGTATAGCATTAACAGCTTCCTTCCAAGTCATGGAAATTCTTGTTCTTGTAGCTGTTAAGCCCTTGTTACAAGTGCTCAATGCATTCAAAGAAAAATGTTATGAATGCACAGACAGAATCCCGTTAATGACAATCAATTTTTGTTGCAGATCTTGAAAGTCAATTGGTGGGACAAGTCATCTGTACTTGGAAAGTGTCCAAAGTAATATTAAAACCTGAAGTTTGACCAACAGGACATGAAGTAATAGACACTATTTAGACACAGTAAATCCATACACATTACTGAAAAAACAGCACTTACTTCCTAACACTTACTTCCTCACACAAAATGTACTTCTGTTATTGGAGTTCTGACTCCCACTGAGAATGAGAAACACCTGCTCATGATGATAATCTAAACATAAATAAGAAAAGATTGCTATGCCTATGGGAGATGAGATAAACTTTCCTGAACAGTTTCCCTCTCCCACAGGAAGTGTCATAAAATCTCTAATATAGTCTAAAGAAATCATCAGCCTCTGAGTTTCATATTCAAGGTTATGCCTCATTTACTCAGCAGTGTGGAAGGCTGTCAAATTATTTTTATGCTGATTGCACTCACTCCATATTATAATACTTTTGTATTGAAAATCCTCTCTTTAAATGTTTGAAATAACTGAAGTGATGTTAAAATATATGCATATATATTTTAATATAGGAACTCATGCTACTTTAAAAATCCTGCATTTAAATACTGAGGGAACATTAGCTATTGCTTGTATCAATTAAAAGCTCTGTAAAACTGTTGATTAACCAAGAGTTTTTCACTAGTCAAAGAGAAAAGAACATTACAAATCTTTCATTACTCTTAGGAAGTGACTGTTGAAATGTCTACTTTATTTATATACATATATATTTATTTTAATATTAAACTTAAGTTCTATTTAATAAAATGATTAAGTTAATTTCTTGTTGAGAATACAAATAATTAATGTAACAACAATTTCCTGCCTAATGAAAGGCTGGGATTGCTTTTGCTCTCATATTTGCTATCTCTGGAAAGCTTTTACAAAAGTGAGTGGAGTTTTGCTAGTGCAAAATCTGAGTATAACGTCAGAGCTCTTCAGTTTGGAAGAAATTTAAATTCAAATCAAGCACTATAACCCATGTTCTACACATGGGTACTATAACCTATGATGTTCTGAATGTTTAAGGTAAGATGTAAGGACATCATTCATAACACATAAAATACTGAATGAATAATTTTATTAAATCGCTAAACAAATAGAGAAAGACCATTCATTTATTTACTTCAGAGGCCTGAAAACTAAAGCTTCAGATGTCTCAGAAGAGCAAATAAAATACTAAGAAAGCATAACACCTGGATGAAAAACAGCATCTATATAATAGGCTCTGGCTGTTGTCACTGAGACATATGTTTTGGAAGGTGAATTATGGAGAAGTTACAGTGAACTTTATATTAATGGATAATTTTAATGATAAAATGAATGAAAATTAAAGGCAGTGACAGTTTAGGAAGAAAGTAACAAAATAGGAAATAGAAAGAGCAAATGAGGAATGTTTTGAGGGATGAGTTCTTGGATATTTTATGAATCTGGAAGCGGCATGAGTGATTAACTGTGGAAACAAAACCTTATCACTACAGTGAGTAGGATATATCTCTTCTAAATTACATGTCTGAAACTCAGAAGTCTAGTACTGAACTACTTGCCCTGGGCTCTCTTTATAGTCAATAGAGAAATCTGGGCATCTCTGGATGGTGATTTATCTCTGACTAGAATAGGCATCTGAGATAGGTCAAATGAATTGGCCTCTAGAGGTACCTGTTTCTCTCCAGTTCAGGCTTAGACATCTAACTTTTAAATGTCTAAAGATAGGTGAGATGAATCCCAGTTCAGATCATCTTGATCTTACATTGTTTCTCCACTGTACAGTTGAACACTGACAGAAAATCCCTGTTTGTCACATTATAGATACCCTATGCTGACCAAGAATTGAAGAATTCAGTTCACTCTACAATATATTATTTTTATCCAATGTTTTAGTGTAGAACTTGGCCAAGTCTCTGTGTCTTATAAAGCTTTTTACATATCATTCACAAGAAGGCATCAGAACAAGATGTGCCATTATTGATGTTCATTAAAATGATGTGAGGTCCTGAGTTAGCATTAAATAGCCTGTGTTCCTCTTGCTTGAGATTTGATTACATTTGCAGGGTTGTTTCATTAACTAAAACAGACAAATTCAGCCTAGATTTCCTCTTTTAATATTCATTTTGTGTAGAGAAAAGCTGTAGGAATTGTATTTCCAGGATGTTCCCTTGTAATTTTTGCCTTCTCTTCTGGAAAAGGGAAAGCATGGTTTTGTAGGTAAGTCATTAAATTTCAACTGAGATGAGAATATATTCTTCTCTTTCACTATACTCAGAGTGAGGCCTATGGTTTGTTTCCTCCTTTCTCCACTCTCACTGTTTTTACTCAGAAAGTAAGTTCTGTAGTAGAGACTGTCTAATACTAAATGCATGCACAACACTAGAGTTCCACATTTGGTGGGAACCTTAATTATAATACAATCCATGCTTCGTATTAGTTAAGATTATATTCCCAGGACATAACAAACACCTGTTACCCACAAATGCAGCTCCAATCTGATTCTTTGTTTGCTTCTTTAATGTTACATGATTTTATTTTCTAGCATGCAGATTGCCTTATAAATTCCTTTAATTATTCACTATTTTTCTTGTGGTTAATTCAATACAAAAGCAGCCCTTTTCCCTTTGTTATCCCAGAGCTTAGAACCAAAGCTCTTCATGAGACTGCAATACATAATCAGCACAGAGATTGCTTTCTATTGGTTTTCCAGCATCCTGATGATTGTTTTTGATGACCACAACATGTCTAATTTTAACCCAAAGTCAAAATCTAAAAGAGGGTTTTGAAAGTTATTGTTTTATGCATTTTTTTCTTAGAAATGATAGCATATTTTTTTAGATTTCTGGGAAAGTCAGAATAATGAATGAAATTATTAAGATTAATTAACAAAAATTGTTGGTAGGATAGTTCCATAGAAGAAGAATGTATTTTTCATAATTTTTAATAGAATTTTCAGGATTTTAATTAGAAATGGCTAAGCACACTGTATCTTGGATGTGCATATCAAATTAAATATCATTATATTGTATACATAAATTAATTAAACATTTGGGAAATTGAATTTAGCAATGGATCACTGACTCTACTACAACATAGTACCTTGGGCTAAATTAAAAACTAACCACTTGGTGTTTTGACATTTAGTTAGAAAAACTGCCTTTACCACACACTATTCTATTCAAATGATAGAAATGTGTGCATATGAAAAGTATGTGTAAAGGATTTGCTGGAAATAGAATAGACCTAATTTGATAGAAAAATATTATTGGAAATGATGTTTGGGTTCGTAATTATTCCCAGTGTTTTCCAGCTATATTTTTGAAATTTCCGGTGATATACAAACGTGTTTGGAGGTACATATAAGTACAATTTTATAGTTCATCTCCCTTCTCAGAAAATGATAAATGCTATGTTAGTGTTTCCAAACTATCACATATTGTTTATCATAACAGCTGGAGTCATTTGTTTTAGTGGCTAATGTTATCACCAGACCATTTACATGATATGTCTGTGGTATTATTATGCCACTTCATGCTGAGAAGTCACTATGAGGAAGAAAATATAGTGGCATGATTCTTGAAGACTCCATTTATGAAGGCCCATAATCAGTTGTGATCATAGTAGACTGGGTACATATTCAAATTACTTTGTGGAGTTCTTTCATCTGGGATCCAGTTTGGCAAGGATCATTCCAAGTGGTTTAATGGTTTCAGTCTTGAATTTTCCTTGGCTAACAGAAAAATAAATAATACTTCAGGTTTCAACACCTAATAAATTACAGAGATACTTAGGATATCATTCAGTCTGCCTAATTTCAGTTGTTTTCAAGATAAATTAATAATTCTGTATCTTCCCAGAGACTTTTTTTTTAGTAGAGAAAGAGAATGTAAATCATGCCATAAACCTAATATAAGATGTGTATCTCAGAGATCATCTGTCACTGGAGATACGTAGAGATACTTTCTTTCTATTGACTACCACATAAAACAAAATATGTATCTTAGGAGAATCTTAGTATTATTAAACTGAGTTGTATGTGTAATACTTAGCAAACTGGAACAATATTTCAAGACTACTCCATGTAAAATTTGTAGGAATTTCTACATAAAGGAAACTCAGGTAAATTAGTGTAGGACATGGAAATTTGTGTAGATCCTTAACTTCTATATAAACCTCGAAATACCTACCCAGTAAACTTATCCATAATAGTCACCTGACCATGTAGTAGAAACCATTTTAGAGAACCTGACTATACAAGGAAGGGGTAAAATCGGAGTTAATGTTAGCAATGATATTTTGCTTTTGACTCCTTCAGGCACACATGATGAACTGCATTCTGTTGTATAGTAATAGTAATGCTTTCACTATAACTGAATCTCCTTTCATCCATCCATCCATCCATCCATCCATCCATCCATCCATCCATCCATCCATCCATCCATCCATCCATCCATCCATCCATCCATCCACCTACCTACCTACCTCCCTACCTACCTATTTTTGTTCCTAAACCTGGCAAGTTAAGGCATTTGATTAATCAATATCTCTGTGAGTACCTAATAAAGACTGAGGCAAAAAAATCCTGGGGATCAAGATCTTTCCAGCTTCTGCAGCCTGACCTTATTAATTTGCCCTGAGTGAAATATCTGTACATTCAAGAAATGCATTGATTAACATTGAACAAAACTTCAGAGAGGAAGAATACTTTTATTCAGAAATGAAAGCAATTTAATATCTTCTTTAAGAATATTATATATTGTGACATTTACAAATAATTGTAAAAAAAACCCTTCAAACTAGAAAGTTGACTGTGTCAGAAGTTTTGGCCAATCTTCTTTTTATTCTCCCTGTCAATATTTATCTGCATGATTTTCTTCATACTTCAGTTGTATGACATTTCATATTTATCTGAACATAAATGATGAACTTCTAAATTTGAACCTCTTTTCGAATCCCTAAACCTGTTTTTAACTATACATTTAACTGACAACATTCTGACTTCCATATGCTGTATATCTCTTCCAATACAAGCTTTACTGGGCAAGAGTTGGACTTTCTTACATGAATCAATGGTGAGCACATTGCTAGTATTTTTGCAGTGGTAAAAAATAAGTATCAACAAGAATAAATATAATAATGATGGTGATGATTGCAATAATGAAAGGACAATTTTTTATTATAGAATGGCTATGTAGACATTTATATTTACATGTAATCTTATCATTGCTTTGAAGGCAAAAATCAGCATAAACTATGTGGCAGCTACTCATTAGCTTGACACTAATGTAGAATAGTAGTGACATAATGAAAGAATAAAAGATATCTTGGGGCATACTGAAGCTAGATGAGAAGAAGAAGGGGGATGCTAAATTACCTTATGTTTCCTTGATCATAAATAGCCCTTGTCTGTTAAAACCTGGCAAAATTCAGAGCAAGAGTCAAGGTTGCATTGCCATGCAATTTTCTACACCATATTAGAATATTCAAAATTATGTACATAAGGTGTATAGATCCCTTTGAAAGCTAGCTTTATTTTCAAGGATCTAACCAAAATAGAATGGCATCTGAAAATGTATTTAAAAGATTCTCATCATTAACATATTGCTAAACATCAAAAGAATTGATGGGCTTTAACTACAGGTTAGACTTATTTAGTATGAATTTCACAGAATCACAGAATCACAGAATTGCAGGGGTTGGAAGGGACCTCAAGAGATCATCGAGTCCAACCCCCCTGCCAGAGCAGGCTCCCTACTGCAGGTTGCACAGGTAGGCGTCCAGGCGGGTCTTGAACATCTCCAGGGAAGGAGACTCCACAACCTCCCTGGGCAGCCTGTTCCAGTGCTCCGTCACCCGCACCGTGAAGAAGTTCTTCCGCATGTTGGTGTGGAACTTCCTGTGCTCCAGCTTAAGGCCATTGCCCCTTGTCCTGTCCCCACAGACCACCGAAAAGAGGTTCCCCACCTCCATTTGCCTCCCGAAACTAAGATACTTATAAACATGGATCAGGTCCCCTCTCAGCCTTCTTTTCTCCAGGCTGAACAGACCCAGCTTACT